>CAMOHE010054385.1:24317-48827 GCA_946598075.1 Artocarpus hirsutus | reverse complement strand
GTAACTTTGTTTACGTTTATTCTGTTTTATGACAATAAAAGGATGTGTCTACAATGCGTATTTGTTATTGCATTGCAACAGGAGGCTCTGTTTCCATTGTTGCCGAGAGTGGTTGATCTTGTTGGAGAACAAGGTATACCTGTTATTGCTGCCGGAGGCATTGTGGCTGCTTGAGGTTATGTTGCGGCGTTAGCACTTGGCGCTTAAGGCGTCTGTCTAGGCACCAGGTCTGAAATGCTTTATTTGTAATTCCTGTTAAAAAAAAAGTATCCAAGCAATGTAATAACTGTGCGGGGCAACGCCAGCCGCATCATGCATTCAAACAGTCATGAGATAGTTTTGCCTCCACGCTTTTAGCAAGTTAGAAAATAATAGTCTTTTTGTTTGTTTTAATTGAGGTTTCTTGCAACAGAGGATAGCTATGCTCATCCAATATACAAGAAGAAGATGATTGAATATGAGAGGACTGAGTATACCGATATATTTGGGCGAGCAAGGTGGCCTAATGCACCGCAACGCGTCCTTAAAACAACGTTCTTTGATGAGTGGAAATCTCTTCCTGCTCGTGAAAACGAAGCAAATTAACCCGTCATTGCTCAATCAACAATACATGGCAAGTTGAAGAGTCCACAGTTTCCTTTTACAATGAGTCTTTTATCATATCCTTTCCATGATGAATGCCTTAATTATTTTGATTATTTCTGTTTCCATCATCCGTGTTATCGAGTCTTGACTATATTCACTGATCAATGAACATTAAAAGACATTTTTGACTTGCAGCACAATACCCTTTATTTGATTCTAAATTCTTCTCCATCAGGAAATGAGATACGCCGTTTTGCTGGTATTGTTCCTGTTGCAAAATTAATGCGATAGAAACAAAGAACAAGAACACATAGAATTAACGTGGAAACCCAAAACGGGAAAAAACCATGGGCAGAGGAGAAGAAAATCACTAAACTCGAGAAGATTACAGTGGAGGCGCTAGGGAGGCTTAAAAATTCGGTAAAAACAAACCCTAACGCAATACATCATATAAATAGGTATAGGCAAAACCCTATGGGCCAAAAACATAAACTAAATGGCCCAACAATGACAGTCTGTACCGCGGGGGCTCCGCCCCCGCACCCCCGGCTAGATCTGTGGTAGGCTACGGGATCGGGCCCGCTACCACCACAGATCTCATGAAAAATCCTATTTTTGTTTTTCACCACAATTTGTCATACCGCGAGCTTTTCGGGTCGGGTCAAACTAAATTCGGGTCATCATACTCTAACAGTTCCAAATATGACAACGACAAGTGACATAAAAAGGATGGCAATGTATGCTGGCCAAGGAGTAGGTCTCATAGAGGAAATTTTACCTGCTGGTGAAGTAGTAAAGAGAATAGTTGAAGGTGCTCAGGTTCTAATCCAACAGAAGTTTAGTGAGATATAAGCTATGATCTAGTCACTCAAGCTCCAAATTGAAGATTATATAGCTAATAAAAGTTTCTGTTTTTGCAACCCAATAAACTTGATGTCATAACATTCTAATTAAATACATAAGCATTTGCTCCTTTGTGTGTTCTGTATATGTTCTTATGTTTTTTTTTTTTTCTAGATTATTTTCATTTTTATCTCAACTTTTCACTTTGTAAAATACTTAAATAACTTTCCCATTTTGGAAATTTCAGCTTTTTCTTAAATTTTTTTTATGTATTTTTTAGGTTTCCGTTAAGGGTGTTAGGTCCTTTTGTAGTCAAAATCAAACTTTGACATGAAAAATGTAAGAATTTAGTATGAATTTAAAATGCGAAGATATAAAAATATTAAAGTTCAAAATACAAAATATGATTTTTTGATAACCTTAACCCTTTTTTAAAAAAAAAAATTAGGTTATTGTCATTTTGATGCCCTGTGCTTTAGAGAAATATCACATTAGTACCCTGTTTGAAAAATATTAAAACAATACCTTATAGTTTTCAAAAATGTGATTTGGTACTCTAAGATGGTGTTTTTTTTTTTAATGTGAAATTTCCTTTTTACCCTTTTATTAATGAACTCCAAATTAATATGGTAAAATTATCATTGAAAATTAAAACAAAAGTTTAAACAAAACTCATAAAAGAGAAGCATATATGTGAATTTATCATTATTTTTTTTGTATTGTTTGTATCTAATTTTTTTTATAGTTTTAACAAAATAATTTGCGACCATCAATAAAAGAGCAAATTGAAAATTTAAAGTCACAAAACACGGCCTTAGATATCAAAACAATATTTTCAAAAACTATAGATACCATTTTTTATATTTTTAAATAATAGGATATCAATATAATGTTTCCTTAAAATATAAGGGTACTAAATGGATAAAAATAAAAACTTTTTTAAAAAAAATGGGGTACATGTTCTCATGTTTCTCTGAATTAGAACAAAAAGGGATGAGCGTAACTCACTCTTCAAATAATATGCACACGGTGAATCGAATTACAATAATTTGCAATGTAATTTTGTGCTCCAAAGAAATAAGTCGTTCCTCTTGGCTGTTGTCGTTTTGTTAAGATGATGTCGTTTATTTACCATGCTGTAGTTTTGTCGATTGTGTTGTTACGGGCTCTGATACTGTCGTTCGGAGGCTCTACTCACTACAGTCATTGTCATCGACTCGTCAATCGACCATCGTCAGAATTCAAAGCGGTGAACGACAAAAAGAAGCCAAAAAAAATTGCCGGAGAAATAGTATGCTGGTTCTAAGAAACGGATACCACCAGAGAGAGACTGAAACGGAAAATGTCAAGCAACTTTGCAAGGAAACATTTGCACAAATATCTTCATAAACGAATGTCATTCTGTAGTTACATGCGTTTATTTTTTATTACTGAACCCAAATAAAATAAAGCCAGTAGGAATCAAGCTTAGAGTGGAAACCTTGACTATATAGCGTTCAAATGTCAATGAAACACACAACAATCCCTAATTTAACGTTACATTTTTGGTGATTAATGATTATGCTTCTGTTGGTCTCATCGGACTGCCAATCTCTTCCCCATATGGCTCACGGACAGTTTCACATTCACAGGGATGTGTCGTGATGTTTCGGGGGAATCCTCAAAAGTGCCCCGTATCTCGATATCTTGGCCTCTGATGCATATGCTTCAAACTGGCTCTGTTCCGAGTACCCAAAACAACTGACCTAAACGAGAGTCATGCCTGGCCACACTTGCTTAGACAATTAATTCCTTCTTCTTGATAATCTTCTCTGCTAATCCAAAACTCAGGTGCATCCTGCATGTGTCAACCACAATATTTAGGGTTTCTTAAGAGAACTTCCGAAGACATAACAGATAACAGAGCTTTAAAATTATACAAATGATAAAAAAAAAAAAAACCCTGAAACTTGAGCCTTAGAGCAGGAGAGAATGCGTAATGACATGTACCTTCATAATTCCTGCAAGTACAGCACCACCTAAATACACCATGTGCTTTCTTCGTGGTGGATCTTCAATGCGTAGCCGCAATTTCTGTCTCATATTATGAATTAGTTCAGCAAGGGATGAACAAGAAAAATTAAACAAAATTTTCTTTTCTACTGATTTTCCCCGATTATGGATTGAGCTCAAAATGAAACAGCAAGTTACGCTTACGGTACTTTTCTATAGCCTCTTTCAGTAATTCAAGCAATGGCAATTGACAACTTATCTGGTAAGGAGCTACTCATAGTCTAGAACATCGATTTTACCTTCAATCCATCTTTGTTGCCCTTCAGAACAACGTCAAGATAACGATCCAAAATTTCTTTCTCCAAACTGAACAAACATTAAATTCCTCGATCAGATACCTCATGCAATTACTTCAAAGTGTTGCTATCATTTTGATACCCTGTCTTTTATCATAATATTAAAGAGGTACCTTATTGCTTGAATAATATCAAAAAGACACCCTTCCGTTTTCAAAAGGTACCATATTGTTTGGATAATATAGAAAAGGCATCCTATCATTTTTGAAAATATCATTCTTGTATCCTAAACCCATTTATGAGGCATAAAAATGTCCCCTTTACTCTTCATATTAATTAAATTCAAAATTATAAATTCTATATTCATCAAAATATAAAATTAAAAAAATAACAATATTGAACAAATCAAATAAAACTTACACTATTTTTTTGGTTTGTTCACCCTAGATGTGAGAAAATACGAAGAAATTTCATGTCCCTTGAAGAATAGGACAGAGTTGGGTTTGGTTGCTCCATTCACATTGCCACACCACCACCCTTATCGCAATGCCTGCCCCCAGCACGCCTTGAGCTAGGTGGTGTGTCGGGACTGTATAGGAGTTTCAAGACATTGAAGCTTGTTTTAGTGGCAGCTTGATTTCAGGTTTACAATATGGTGTTTAATCATTTAGGTTTTGGGTATTGGTGATTTGACCTAAGTTTTTTAAGTGGTTGTTTTTCTTTGTGTTTTTCATATTTTGATTGTGCGGTTGAGGAAGGAGATGAATTTAATCTTACGTTTTTTATGATATTTTCAAAAACTATAAGGTACCTTTCCCATGTTATCTAAATAGCAGGATACCTTTTTAATGTTACCTTAGAAGACAAGGTAGCGAAATGATACGCCCCTACTTGGAAAGACATGCAAACTCAAACCGCATGATAGTGGACCCACAAGAGAGATCAAGACATTACCGACTAGGTAAACCGGGATACATTGTGCTCCCTCCGCTTAAAACTATATGTTGGTAAAGCTGCAAAGAGAAATCTCGTCGAAATTCAATTAGATGACATGACCGAAAGGCTGTACTATTGAAATCATATTAGAAAAATGTAATTATGTAGATTAGGAGAAGGAAAAAAAAGATGCAAATTTGCAATCCCTTGGATTCTCTTTTTGAATGAACAACAGACAATCTAAAAAATAAACAACATGCTTACCATCATACGGTTGTCAATATCCATTTCCTGGATGCAACGAAACACCATGTCAGCCATTCCATCACCTTCGACATCGATCAGTTCCTATGGAAAGCAGCTGTGAGCTAAAGAAACCTTAATCCTATTCCTATCAAACAATTGTAGTGACTAGTATCCTCTCATTTATAGGCCTCGTATACAGCCAAATATTTTCAAAAACTGTTAACATAAGTTTAAAAAAGTCCTTAAAAGAAAAGATTTGAATTACTACCAAGATATGATAATAATAATTGCCTTTATTGAAGACAAACAAGATGGTTTCTTTAATAAGAGGCTTAAAAATTAAATATATTTCGAGCAATTTAGACAATTCAAAACAACCTAGGCAGGCTACAATCAGTAGAACATAGCAATCAACCGTTAAAGTGACTAGAGCAGCATGTCTAAGGAATCAAAGGGCGAGAGAGAGAGAGAGAGAGTAATCAAGCTTACAGGGGTGAAAAGAGCCTCAGGAGCCTGGAAACGTTCAGTGCCAACTTTGATTACCCTTCCATCTGGCAGCTGAGAGATTAAGTTATTGTAAGATATGACATATATGTGCACCTCATGATAGCAGCTAATTTATAGAGAGAAGCAGAAAATCTTAAACTAAAAACCAATAGGCTAGACTCATCAATTCAAATCAAGAGCAAAACTAGCTTCACAATCAAAGAACCAGCACATAGAATAGTGACGGGAAATGAGAATGAAATTGTGTCTATAGCTACCCCAAACTTTGCCTGGTCTTTGGATAAGAAATGTTTCCAATTTAGCCAAGTACATTCCTTGAATCAGGTACTGTGATTTGAAAAAAGAGATCGAATATCCATTAAACAAGAAACACTTACAGTGTAATTCTTAACAAGGATAGTGGTCTCAAGTCCCAGTTGGTACTCCCTCTTGTAATCATAACTGCATAAAAATAGAAAAGAGAACTGCAATAAGTTCTGCATCAATGGTGACTTTTAAAATATAAATGAGATTTGTTTCTTCACCTTATGTAACAGAGCTTCTCCTTAATTTCCCTAACAGTCTCAAAGTCTGCATTTCTATTCATTGCATACCTTCAAAAGGAAAAAAAAAACCGTTTGTTTTAAAGTACAATACTCAAAATCTGCCCGAATTGGTTCCTGAGTAATAGAAATTTTGCATAAATGTTATTAATGTCGCTGAGGAATCATAAACAATTTGTACTCACCCCCTCCGAGAGAGCAAATCAACAAGATAAGAGGTTATGTGTCGGCCAGCCACATTCATTCGCTTTGTAAGATGAGGAAATGAGTAACCATCAACAACAGGAACCTAAAAAACTCAAGCAAAAGAGGCATAATAGAAGATCAAAAGAATGGCGGCGCCCTTAAAAGTATTGCATGGAAAGGCTTCAAAGCTTCTTGAGAAGTTTACCACATGAGTTACACCGTCACCAGAGTCGATCACTAGCCCAGTCAACAAACCTGTGAGAAGTCAAGAAATGCTGAAGAAAATGAGGAAAAGGAGGGCAAGATATAGCAACTATTTCGTTCTTCATTTCTATAATTTCCAACAACTTCAATATACTGAATTCAAAAGCCCATAAAAGAAGAAGAAGAAGTAAACAGGAGTAAGTGAAATAAAAATTTGAAGAAGTACAAAAAACGCAAGGGAAAAAAGATAATATGATAATTTAACCTTTAATCATCTTTATAAGCACCTTGAGCATACAATGTCAATACGGCTTGGATTTGAATGAACACACCGGCAAAATGGTACTTCTCAAACATCTTTTCAACCTGCAAGGTCAGATGCAGGCTGAGCCATAATAAGGAATATATTTCCCAACTTGAACATATCGCACAGAATATTGATTAGATTACCACGCAAAATATGTGAAGAAAACAATGAAATAAACCAGACTAACCATTTTCTCACGGTTTTTTGAAGGATTAAGAGGCGGGTCTGTGAGCAATATCTTGCACTCAGTTGGATCTATCTGTTGATATCATGTTTAAAGGGTTACTAATATGCTCAGAAACTATGCCCCAAAAATTAAAAGAAAAGATTACAAAATCCGCCCTTGAGTTCAAGTGAAAAGTGATGTTCAACCTAACATTCTCACGGATTGCTAAATATCCCTTTAGATCGCTGATTCCTTCAAAGACCCTCCAAGCAAACAACTTTAGTTGACTTAATACCATAAATTAAAGCGAACTTTCAAGTTTACCGTTGCTAATCTGTTTCCACAAGGCTACCTTAAACTTATTTGAAGACAAAACTCATCTTTGATTTGGACTAAATACTTCTATAATTACCGAGAATGCAAGGTTGAACATTTAATTCACTTAAAACTCGGAGAAAGATTCCATAATTCTCCAATAACAACGGCAACAACAACAACAACAATAATGAAGTGATCATAGAAAGTTACTTTGAGTTCATTGAAGAAAGCATGGTCCCAAACATGGCCCATATCATCCCAGTTTTGCACGATACCGTTGTTAACAGGGTAAGATATATCCAGCTGATGCCTAAATTCTGCGCAAGCTTCTCCAACTACTATATCCTAAATCACAAAGAAACAAAAAGACAAACCCTAAGACAAATCAAAATCCAAAATCCCTCAATAATAAATTAATAATCAGTAATTAAATCAAAATAAATTCATAAAATGCTGCAATGATGAAACTTTTGATCAAATTACTGACCTTGAGCTCTTGTTCGATGAGCGATTCCTCGTAACGAAGCAAGGGCCTTCCGACCACGCAAGGAAACACCGAGGTCGGGAAATTCTCACCAGCAAACCCGCATTTCACGTACTGCAATTGAAATGCAAGTAAATTAAGCTGGAAAATGTAGGAAAAATTGCTTCTTTTTTTGGTGTTTTTGCGTACAAATTTCTGACAAAGATCTAAACAGTGGCAAATCTTAGATGGAGATAAAAGGAAAACGAATTCCTGACGAATTTGCAGAGAACAGGAATGAGATCGGGAAGAAGAAAGATGAGATGAAGTTGGGAGTACCCCGGTGCCATTGTCGCAGACGACGACGTTTCGGTTGTCCATGTTGAGTTTTTCTTTCTTCTTCTTCTTCTCCTCCTTCTGCTGGATTTGTCAGTCCTCAACGACGACGCCCGATCAGACGAGTTTTCTTCAACCAGAAGAGCGTAAAAGTGCAGGAACAAGCGTAAGAGTTTTTTTCCCATCGGAATTCTCATTACCACTTCTACCCTTTATGTTATTTCAATTTAACCTTTTTGTCCTAAGTGTGACGTTAAAGCAACGCTAGCGTACTCTCTTATAATACTACGTAAAATTGTTCTAGTTACATTATCAAATACACTTAAATATTTCATTCCTTTTAAATATAATTTATGATATTTGTTATAAAAACAAAGATCGTGATTTTTGATTTATGATGCAATGTGAAATAACCAATAATTTAATTTTGTTCCCTAAATAATCATATAATTTAATTCATAAATTAAGTGGATAAATAATTACTAGATTAAATTGATCTAAAGTCACCCAAATTTAATTAAATCAGCATATTATAGTAAAATTATTCTAACTGCATCGTTAAATGCATTAGATGTTCAACAATCCATCTCTTTTAGATTATGCATTGTGATTTTTGTTGCGAATACAAAGATCATGATTTTAGATTTATGATGCAGTAAAATATAAACAATAACTCAATTTGTTCCCCAAATAATCATATAATTTAATTATAAATTAAGTGGGTAAGTAGTTACTATATTAAATTATTGATCTAAAGTTACCCAAACTTAATTTGTGCTTATAGAAAAAATTCACACTATGTTTTTAATAGAGCACTTAATTTCTCAAAAAAAAAAAAAAAACAAAAGAGCACTTAATTTATTCTTCATTCAAGAATAAGATAATTACTCTTTTTATATCCTTTGTTTTAACTTTATTAAAAAAACTATAACTTTGATTTTTAATCCCATCATATATATATATACATTTATATTAGATTTGTGTAAGTCAAAAAAGAAAACCTATAACTTTGATTTTTTATCTTATCATATATATATATATATTTATTAAATTTATATCCAAATTTATATTGCCTTGATCTATAATTGACTTAGACCTTTAAAATAACCAAATTACCATTATTTAATTTTTAGTTGAGAGTGCTTTGACCAATTTCAATGTGATTGTCTAAACGACTTCACCTATAATGCCGTTTTAGTGAATGCTGTCTAAACGATCTGTCGCACAATGTTACTGGTCATGACTGAGATGGGTTAAATTGGGCCACATGACGAAAAGTCTGGCCCACATATGATGGGGCGCGCGCTTAGCCCATACGTGGAGCCCTAGCGTTAGCGTATGACAAGTGACACAGTGGCGAGTGAACTACAACGACGCCGTATAACAAGACCATCTTCTTCATTTATAAGACGAATCTGCTATTAGGGTTCTCGTTCTGCCGTTACACGCCCAAAGCTCGTTTGACGAAAAAATGGTGAGTCTTTCAGTTTCCTCTTTTTCCTCCATTTTCTTCTCCAATCCAATTTCTCTACTTAGGGTTTTCTTTTCATGTTTTTGAAGTAAATTTTCCTCTCTTACGTTTTCTAATCTTCTCAGGCTCCCAAAAAAGGTGTCAAAGCTCCACTCAAGAAGAAGCCGGTAAGCTAAATCTTCTGGAAAATGATTCTTTGTTCTCGATTTTTGCTTCATTTTGATTTTTAACTTTTTTTTTTTCCATTTTTGGTTCTTAGGTGAAGGTTGTGAACCCGCTGTTTGAGAAGCGGCCGAAGCAGTTCGGCATAGGAGGAGCATTGCCTCCGAAGAGAGATCTGACGAGGTTCGTGAAATGGCCGAAGACCGTACAAATTCAGAGGAAGAGGAGGATCCTCAAGCAGAGACTCAAGGTCCCACCAGCTCTCAACCAGTTCACCAAGACCCTCGACAAAAATCTTGGTATCATCATTTCCTTGCTTTCTTCTTCTTTTTTTCTCTATTTATTGCAGTTTTCTTTTACTGTTATGTGGCCATTTTCGGTCTTTTATGCTCTTTAATTTGGATTATGGAATACCGTTTAATAATCGCCAATAACAAGCTTTTTCCCATAAGCCATATATTATTTATTCTTATAGAAGACTTTCACTTAAAAGTACTTTTTTTTTGTGTCGCAATTTTTTCTCAACAAGCTTTTTTTTTTTTTTTTTCATAGAGCATAGATTATTCTAAGAAAATAATTTCATATAGAATTACCTTTTCTACTGGTTCTTTTATTGTAACATGTTCATTTCAAGCCTTTTATGCTCTTTAGGTTGGATTATAGAACACCATTTAACATGCCTTAATGGTAAATTGATTGAATTGTACATGCTTTTTCCCATAAGCCAGGGATTATTCTGACAGAAGAGTTTCATTTAGAAGTACATTTTTGTGATAGTGAATAATGTATAGATGCAATTTTGTCTTGGCGAGATTTTTTTCCATAAACGAGAGTTATCCTTAGAAAAGAAATATCATAGAGGAGTACCTGTTCTCTTTTTCATGTGTAGATGCAATCTGTCTTAGCAAGATTTTTTTTTGCCCATAAACTAGACTTGTTCTTAGAAAAGAATTTCATAAAGGAATTACTTTTTCTCTTTTTCTTTTGTTATCCTTTTTGTTGACACATTAAGAGGGTTTGAACATAACCAATGAACTACACTTTCATTTGGATCTTAACTTATCCGGTTAGAAGAAGGAATATGTGAGATATTGCAAAATGAGTGATACAATCTGGTTGGTAGGTTGTCTCCAAATACAAGATGCTTGATCAATTGTGCATGGATTTTAGTAAAGATTTATTTCATTGATTATGTGCAATATTTTTCCTGACTATTTTTTCATGATTGACCGCTGTCAATATTCTTTGCAAACTTGCTAATTACCTTTCTTTTTTGAACCTTGAGCAGCAACCAGCCTGTTCAAGATGCTTCTCAAGTACAGGCCCGAGGACAAAGCCGAAAAGAAAGAGCGTCTCCTGAAGAGGGCTCAGGCTGAAGCTGAGGGCAAGACTGCTGAAGCTAAGAAGCCTATTGTGGTCAAATATGGTCTCAATCATGTGACCTACCTCATTGAGCAGGTTTGCAGCGTTTTGCTCCTTAATCATGTAGATGTAGTCCGTTAACTTTGCTCCTTTTTGCTTGTGGGAATCTTTCTAAAGTAGAGACTTCTGATGTGTTTTCCTTGCAGAACAAGGCCCAGCTGGTGGTTATTGCTCATGATGTTGACCCCATAGAGTTGGTTGTTTGGCTTCCAGCATTGTGCAGGAAAATGGAAATTCCATACTGCATCGTGAAGGGAAAGGCACGCCTGGGATCGGTAATTTACTTATACCAAAACCTGTATTTTGAAATACTTTCCTATTGAATCAGATTGGTAGACTTAGTGCCACGTAAATTTATCTTTACCTCTCTCCAGATCGTTCATAAGAAAACTGCTTCGGTCCTTTGCTTGACAACCGTTAAGAACGAGGATAAATTGGAGTTCAGCAAGATCTTAGAGGCTATCAAGGTAACAGAAGTTGATGCGTCTTTTGATGGATGGAGCTTTTCTTTTGCAATTCAATGCGGTTTTTCTGTTTTTCTTGGAGCTTTATTCTATGGCTTTATCTAATCTGAAATGTTTCCTGTGCTATTTCAGGCCAACTTCAATGACAAATACGATGAGTACCGGAAGAAGTGGGGCGGTGGCATCATGGGTTCCAAGTCCCAGGCAAAAACCAGGGCAAAAGAGAAGCTCCTTGCGAAAGAAGCTGCTCAAAGGATGTCTTAAATTTTGGTTTTTTATTCATATCCTTCCTGTATTTGAATTTGAGAGTTTTCTTGCAGGTCTAGTTCTTTTCGTTTTTCATTTTTTTAGTTGTTTTGAGTGAGAGACTTGTAAGACATTTTTTCATTTCAGTTTTACAATTTTGAATCTGATTTTGTTACTGATACATCATTCATCAAGCATCTATGATTCCCTGTCTTACTCGGAAATACATGCCCATTGCCTTAATGAAGTTGTCTGTATTTTTCTTTTATGTTTTTTAGCAAATAGTCCTTAATATTCATTGTGAAAAGACCGAGGGCTCAATTTGGTTCTATTTCAAGCGATCTGTACCTTTTTTGGTTTCTTCTTTTTTAACCGTAAAATCTGAAGAGAGTTGATAAGTTAATAATTTTTAAATAAAAAATGGGAGAAAATTTTGAATCTATATTTGGATGGTTTGATTTTTACTACTGTTACGAATGTTCTAATTGGGAAACCAAAAAAAGAAAGTTGAAAAGGAAAATATTCAGTTGTTTAACAATTACAACTTGAAGTGTAAAAATAATTAATAAATGATCGTTGTAATAAGGGACTCTGACTTAAAAGGAGTATCTTAATGGTCTTACCCCTGAGCCGGCATTTTCTTTTCCATATCCTCATTCTGCTTCGTCTCTCCTTCACCGAAGGACAAAGCCATGTCTTCGAACATTATGGAACCAGAAGACTTGCTAACATACGCCAACAACCGATGGAAACAGGTGGAGAATTTGACGACCATTTGCATGTCTTTGTGGAAGGTACCTGAACAAGGATTATTCTTTCCTCTCATCTCTGCACTCTATCTTCTCCTCTTGCAATTCTCTCTCGGTTCTCTCTCCTTTCTCTTCCCCTCTCTCCTCCTCAAGCCTCTCCGCCAATCCATCTTTGTCGCACAAACTCTAGTAATTACAAACAAAACCCCTTCTCTCATAGACTACTTAAAAAACAATTTTGACGTTGCATTTGGTCATCATTGGCCAGGGTTGTATAATACTAGGTCCATCACTTCTAGGCCGGAGTAACAAACTTATTGCAAGTGCCTTTCCCCTACGAGGTTTCATACTCCTCGATCTCCTCTCCGTATTTGGATAAACGTTCTATTTCTTCCTTGTGGGAGTGCAATTGGATATGCAAATTTTTAAGAAAATCGAATGGAAGACATTCACTATTGGATTCGTCACAGTTGTGTTGCCAGCAATACTAACACGGTTCTTCTTTTTTCTCTTGTTTACCGTTATGAACACAAACATGGAGCCCCGCATGTTTAGGATCCTGCCTTTTCAAGCGCAAGCTCAATGCGTGGTAGCCCCTCCAACCGTCATTTTCCTCCTTACCAAGCTCAAGATCATCAACTCTGAGTTCGGCAGGATGGCAATGTGCATGTCAGCAGTTAGTGGCATCTTCAACTTCACCTTAACAGCATCCATGGGACTGGTGCGTGACAAGAATCTACTCTTAACAATGATTGTTGCAGGAACCCCTTATTCTATTATTTCGTTTTCATCATCCGTTCTGGAGTAATGTGGATGTAATCCAGTAGGAGCTCCAATTAAGCAAAGCCACTTCGTTGTGTTGCTAGTGGTGGTATTGTTGACAGGGTTTTGCAGTCATGCCTCAGGTTTGCATCTCTACTACGGGCCTATCATCCTCAGATTAAGCATTTACCGGCAGGGCCACCTATAGGGTCTGTGCCGGCTGAGAAGCTTGAATTCATCACCTTTTCTTCGTCAAGAATGGCTTGGTAGTTGATGTCTTTAGAATCTCGCTCAAGAATTATGTGATCTTGCAATCCATTGCCCTTTTGGGTGCAGCAGGGAAGTTCGTAGGAACCTTTATTTCCTCTCTCTGCTGCGACATTCCAAAGGCAGATGCTCTTGTGCTTGGCCTCCTCATGAGCACCCAAGGTCTATTTGAGCTCGGCGTGTTTATGATGCTCAAGAAACAGAGAGTATGCTTCAATTCACTCCCCACTTTTTTGTCCCCAATTGTTATCATTTGTATACTCATGCATCTCCCTTTAAATGGCTTGGTAGTTGATGTCTTTAGAATTTCGCTCTAGAATTATATGATCTTGCAATCCGTTGCCCTTTTGGGTGCAGCAGGAAAGTTTGTCGGAACCTTTTTTTCCTCTCTCTGCTACGACATTCCGAAGGCAGATGCTCTTGCGCTTGGCCTCCTCATGAGCACCCAAGGTCTATTTGAGCTCGGCGTGTTTTTGATGCTCAAGAAACAGAGTATGCTTCAATTCACTCCCCACTTTTTTGTCCCCATATGTTATCATTTGTATACTCACGCATCTCCCTTTATGCAATTTATAATTTTAAAAGTTAATAACAAAATTCCATAATTTTTCAAAGTAACTTTTAATTTTTGAAAATTACGGTCTGATTTTACGAAACTAATGTATCCCAAAATAAGAAAAACATAAATTCTCAAAAAAAGAAAGAAAAACATAAAACAACACCTGACATTCTTAGGTCAATGTTATAGCATGTGTCATTTTGTGATAAGAAATAGAGATTACAAGTGGGATCAAACAACTCCCACTCAAAATCCTCCCCAACCCTCTCCCCATGCCACTAGACCAAAGGTTGTCTAGACATGGATAGGTCCCTATATTCAAAAGAGTGAATATATGCTGATGCAATTGTTCTCGATTTACCATTGATAGAGAATATATACAAAGAAAATAATTAAACAATGTTACCATTTATGCACCCTTATAAAATAAAATTATCAATCATCCAAAGCATAATTTTACTAAGATTATCAAATGTTCTAATATCCAAATGTCTTGCAGGTGGTCGACGCTGAAGAATTTGCCATAATGTGCATATCCGTGCTGATTACAACCCGCTCTGCCACGCCAATCATAAGACGGCTCTATGATCCTTCAAGGAGGTACGACGTTTACAAGAGGACAATGATAAGTGCAAAATCACATTCTCAACTCCGAGTACTAGTTTGCTTACATGACCAAGACAATGCTCATCCTGCAATCAACCTCCTAGAGGCCTTAAATCCAACAGTGGAAAGGCCGCTTCATGTCTGCGTCCTCCACCTAGTCGAGCTTGTTGGCCGAGCCAAACCCATTCTCATCCCTCAGAAGTTCAGCGAAAAAACCATCCTCAAGTGGACCCTTGGAAGGCGTTTTCAAGGCATTCAGATGGTACGAGAAAAGCAATCTTGAGATGGTCTTGGTTTCTCCCTACTCAGGATTATCCCCTCACGCAACAATGCAATGCATGCTTGCACTTGAGAAGAGGACTTCCCTTGTGATCATACCTTTCCATGAGATTCAATGCCATTGACAAGAGAGAATCGTCGCAAAAGGCTGCTCAGATGATCATGAACAAAAATGTGCTCAAGAAGGCGCCTTGCTCAGTTGCAATCCTTCTTGATTGCAGGCTTTTGAGATCATCGCAGACAACCTTGGAAAGCTGGTCTCCATACAGAGTTGGCATTGTCTTTTTGGGCAGAGACGACGACAGGGAGGCGCTAGCTATAGGCATGCAAATGGCGGAACATCCAATGATAAGCTTGACATTGATTAGGCTCGTCGGGAATGACATTGTTACGACAATGATGTGGAGGAAAGAAGGCTTGACAATGAGTTCTTGCTCAAGTTTAGACAAGCTATGGTGAGTAACTATCGGGTGACCTACATAGAAGAAGTTGTAATGGATGGCTTGGGGGCGATTGCTGTGATTCGCTCTGTGGGATATGATTACCAACTAGTCCTGGTGGGAAGAAACCATGACAGACAATCACCATTGTTATCGGGGCTCAAGGATTGGAGTGAGCGCTCAGAGTTGGGAGCAATTGGAGCTATTTTCACTTCAGCAGATACAAATGGCAACGCCATGATTTTAGTGGTCCAACAACATAACAGATTAGAGAATGAAGCGGTGAGAGCTGTACAAAGCCTCAGAGACCCAAATTCTGAAAAAGGATGATGAAGAAATGCTAATTCAAGGAAGGTCGGCCTAATGTCCATCAATAGCATCTGGTTATTCTGTGTTTGAACACAAATTCTTTCGAGAAATATGGCTTGAGAATTGAAACTTCTTGTGCTGCTTCAAGTAGCTGAACAATCGGCTCTGGTTTTAAGGAAGACGAAAGTGATGCTGAAAGTTCAGACAATATGACTTGCAGCATTGAGGGTGAAGTTTCTCGAACTGATTTGATGTGTTCTATAGCGGCTGGAATTTCTGAAGCATTGGCCAAAAATTTCAGCAAAATGACATGAGCATCTGAGCACGCAAGACCATAATCGAGGCTGCGGAGTAGCTCGGAAGCAGCAAGAAAAAGACCTGGGCAGAGTGTCGACATTTTAGAACACCGAAGACATTCCCATTTGGTTCATAGATTTGAATAGAAATTTAAAGTCTTTGTGAGAGAAAACGTAACAAAAAAGTTTGAACTGTGGTACAAACCCACAAAACAACCAAGTTGAAGAGGTTGTTATAACATTGTGAAAACTTGACATGTCTAACAAAGTTGAATTAGAAAACAACATACCTTCTTTGCATAGATGAAGAACATATGTATTCAGGACAGTTCTTGCAAGCATTGAGTCTTGTTTCACACATATATTTAGGACATCAAAAGCAGCTTCAAGCTTTGCCTCTTGACAAAACCCTTGAAGCAGAGATGCATAAGTTGTGGAATCAGGAGCCAACCCTTTTGCCAACATGTCGTTAAACAGCCTCTGAGCCTCTTCAACTAGACCTACTTCTGAGAATTTAACAATAAGAATGTTGTAAGTCCTCAAATTTGCACCGCACCCATTTGTAAACATTTCATCCCACAGCCTCTTTGCAGGCCGTAATAAATCTTCCCTACAGCATGCTTCCATGAGAGAGTTATAAGCCGCAACGTCGGGTCCCAACCCTTTCTTTCTCATATCCTGAAGAACTCCATAGGCTTCTTTAACTTTCCCAGCTTTGCACAAGTATGACACCATCACATTGTAACTCTCCTCGTCTTTGAAGTAGTTGTGGGAAGACAAAAGTTGGAAACTTTCCAACAGCTGATCAATCTTGCCATGCTTGCAGAGGCTCCTACTCAAATTGCTCAAAGTTAAAAGAGTTGGAAACCTCTCTTTCCCAACCATGAACTTGAAAAACACCATTGCAGAATCAGGGTCAGCGGCCGAAACTGATCCTATCAAAACATTGAGAACATCATCCTCAATGGGGAAATTACCACTCACAATCACTTCCCCCAATTCTTGCGCCTCACGTATTCGCCTTTCGCGTATTAGAACCATGATAAAATCTCTATAATCACTACTCCTCGGGGCCACTCCTAGCTTTCTCTTCTTCTTCAAAACCTTCTCAGTCTCAACTATACCCCCACTTGATCGAAACGCTTCAGAGACAATCCTGTAAGCCATGAAATCGGTTTTACAGTTCCTATTCCTGAGCTCATCCAAAATGAGGAAAGCCTCAGAAGCTCTTGAATTCTTGCATAGCCCATGAACGACCAAAACCGCAATTACCGACCCATTAACCTCGGAATCACCAGAAGCTACAACCTCATCTAACAAACTCAAAACGACATCCAATTCAGCGTTCTCACATAATCTCCAAACAAAAACACCAAAACCAAGAGTTGTCAAAGGAACACCTCTCTGAGTCATTTCCACAAAGACCTTATGTGCATTATCAATATACCCATCTGAAGCCAGAGCAGCCAAAAGAGAATTACACGTCTCAGACCCAATATCATGAACAAGAGAACTAACCTCAAAAAAAACCAAAAAAGCGTTTCTGGGTTTCTTTCCCGCAATGAGGGAAGCAATTATAGAGCCATAAACAGAAGAATGGAGAGAAACTTTCTGGGCTTTGACTTGCCTTAAGAGGGAATCAATGGCGTTAAATTGACGGGAAAAGGAGAGAGATTTGAGAATTGACTGGTAGGAGATGGAGGAGTGAGAGAAGTTTGGTTGCTGAGAAGCCCAGTTGAAGAAGCCGAGAGCGAGAGAATGGTGGGGGAGGAGGAACGGGTCGATGACTCGGGCGACGAGAGAAGGGGTGAGTGAGTCGCGGAGACCGAGTCGGTGAAGCGTGAGTTCGAGAGAAGGGGTCCATGAGCGAGTTGGCCTTGAGTGGCTGGAAGCGGAGATGAGAGCTCGACTTATCCGAGTTGCTAACTCAGTTGCCGAAACACCAGCCGTCATTACAGTCACAGAAAAACACGGAGGAAGAAGTAAAGACTGGGACCAGGACGCAACGTCTTACAATGTTTGCGATGTTGCAATGTTTAAGAACATCATTTTAAAAAAAAATAAATTTGAAGGGAAGAGTATGAATACTTATGCTTCAAGGTCTAGACTTTGATAAAATTAGATATTCGACTTTATTTTCATGTTTGGCTAAGTGGGAAAAACCGTCTACCACAAACTCAGTTATAAACCGTGTAAAGCTCTTACATATTATAGTAACAATTAAAAAAATTACTACATTATAAAGCTCTTACATGCTACAATAAAATGGTTCTAACTATTAGTTTCCATCACATTTTCAAACGCCCTCTATATATATATATATATATACATTTTTGTTTTAAATTGTGGAGCCTTTTAAGCCTGTTTCCTTTAACCAATTTTATTCTTCGATTTAATGTCGTGAAAAAATGTTTTTTTAAAGTTTACCTGCGAGAATGCTTTCCTTTATAAATTCAGGAAGAATTTTACACATCCAGGATAGCCTACTTAATTTTTTACTGTTGTTTATTTGTAGTTTTGTACGTAATGATTTTTGATTTGTACAACAATTAATCAAACACTCAATTTTCTTTAAGGGAAAAAAAAACGAATTTTACATTTTTTTTTTCATGATCAATTGTTGAGGATTGTACATTATTATTAGAGATAATAGACATTTAAGATTAAACTTGCGATTAGACTTTTTCAATTTTTTTCCTTGCAACGGGTGGACTTTTTTACCCTTTTTGAGGTTGACTTTTTTTTCCCTGTTCCTAGTCCACCATATGTATAAATATCATAAGTCTGTAATTCACTGCATAAACTCTAGCCAAAAAGTACGGCATTTATACGAGACAAACTTGTTCATCCGTCCCTTTCAATTCAAACAGTATAAAATTTTATCGTTAATATAAAATAAAAATATATTATTATACAAAACTTTTATATATTATAATATTTTTAATTCTAATCTTAATTTGAACTCACTCTTCAAAATTGGCATGCCCGTTTTCTCAAGCATATGGCCAAAAAACAAAACGGAAAAGAAACACGTAACAAATTATCTAATTATACACATAAAATTTTTCATTGAGCTAAAGTCTATACAAATCTTTGGTCCTTTGTACAACCCATGTTATGTATGTACACACTATACACGTATATGCTCTCACGGCTGCAGTCTTTACATGTACAAGCCCAAACCAGTAGCGTTTACCTTTTTACAGGGGTGGTTTTGGGTTTCCTTCTATATATTCAGTATTTGACCTAAAACCTCACATTTGGAGTTTAGGGAGTACCTATTTACACCATGTCTTGGACCCCACATTTCACAAGTTCTAATATGCATATACAGTTTTTGTTTCCGAGACTTTACAGGGAGATATCAAGAGTAGGATCTGATCAGCTTGAAGTTCTGGAGTGTCCGAGCTCGAAATAAGTTGCCAAACAGAAATCCTATTGTTGTCTCCTGAGTTGGCTTTGGTGATAGACTTGTATCATATTTCACCTGCAGCAAACTGGGGCCAACTTGTCTGCGAATCGAATCGATGATCTTGGGATCAACAGGGTTCCCCGCCACGTCTGTCACATGAAAAATGTCATTTACTTTCCGGTCTTTTGTTGAGATCTCAGCTCTCTTGATGCACAAGCTGTTCTCCCGGAAGATCCTCGTGATATCGGAGAGGAGTCCAACTCGGTCATCGGCGCACAATTGTAATTCTATGCCCTGCGTCACAAAAGCAACACATGTTTTGGTATGATTTCTATTTTATACCAAAGTTGCGTTATAAAGTTTACAGTTTCCTTTATGCAAGGCTTTGTTGGGTAAGAGGGAAAGAAAATAGGATGCATAGGTGAGGGAAATGAGAGGACTTTTCTTGGTATGGTTTTCCTGTTCAAATAATTCCAATTTTTGAAGTCTTAAAATCCATCCGCTAATCTTTCCATCACTATCCCCTATTCCACTTTCCTCCCCTGTCAAACAAGGCCTAAAGAATTTCTATACCTCATTTGCTCGTCTTTCAATGGCTGCTTCAAGACACAGTGTGACACGTTCTCGCTCTGCTTCTGAGCTTATAGGTAGCCCATCAACATGTCGAATATAAAACTCCTACAACAAAGAATTTCAACGTCAGAGAAACAAGAAGATCATTTCTAACCAAAGAAACCAGAGTTCCAAAATTTGAACAAAAGGAATTTAGTTTTCAAATCCTAATCGGCTTTTTCACTTAATACAAACATTCTCTTTATCAATTAAGCACCTCACTGTCCTTATGCTGATACATTCACCAATTCAAGTCACCACGGTCAAGTTTATAAAAGCGATTCTACCTGATAAGCTTCTGTCCTCCCAGTTGTGACCATTCCATGGAAAACTACATACTCCATGTCCGTTAAAGTGCAAACAATGTCGAACAACAGCTTAGGGCGATCCTTCGCTCTCATGGTAATCATGGTGTAATCCTTTTGAATGCAATCAAACACAGCTACGCAAGGTCTTGAGCCCTTATCCTCAATCCTCCCTAGACCCACCCTCTCAACTCTCTCATAATCCCTATCAGCAAACATTATCTGATGCAAACGTCTATCCCTATTTGTAACCCCTGACGGAGAAAGCGTCGTCTTTGCCTCCTTGCGGTCATTGCTCCCTTTGAGGACATTGCAAAGCAGCTCCTTAATTGTTGCGAGGCGTTTTGGGTCCTTGATTGCACACCCAGTCGAATCATCCGTGACGTGCACTACTGCTGCAGCTCTCGCATTGTGTGTCCATATCTCGGCGTTCACTACATTGCAATGAAGATCTGCAAGAACTGCGAATACTTCGGACAGTAAACCTGGTCTGTCGGTTCCAGAAAGCTCAATTGATGTGTGCTCTTCCGAGGGCATCACACCAACGGACTCTCTCACGGAGGATACAAAGCCATCATTACTTTCAAGTCTCTACAAAAATTAGGACTAAAATCAGAAAGGGATAGGTAACTGAAAACCAAAGACATCACAACACATAATTTTAGTGTTCATTTGACGAGTAGCGTTAGAATTTCACACACTTACCCCTTGTATATAATTCAACACTTCCTTGTCCCAAATTTTTTTCCCATCACGGTCAACCACGTGGAAGACTGAAACCGAAAATTCAGAAGAGCAACTTAGCTGAAAGAGAAAAGAATAGTAAAGAAACAAATATAAAAGCTCTAAGCTTTTCCCCCCCATTGAAGAAGTAAAATTACCATCCATAAACCATCCTCCATCACACGAAATATACGCTTTTGTTATCGTAAGGTTCACGTCAGCGAGCACTTGGACAACTTCCAAGAGTGTTCCATGTTTGTTGACACTATCAACCTAAAACAATTCATAAATCATAAATTTCTAACAGATAAGAATAAAAGAAGTTTAAGCCTTAACGAAACAGGGTTGACTCTATACACAATTGACTTGAGAGAAACAGTCAAAGACAGGTGATAAAAACAGTTTAACAGACATAATAAGAACGATCATGATTACGTTGAGAAAGCCATAACCAAATCACAAAGAAGGCACAAGATTAACCTTAATTACAGTAGCATCCTCGCAAACATCGTTGTCAATCACAACTCTGCAAGCACAGAAGGTAAGTCAGATGAAGCAGCAACAACTTTCTCTCCACCCCAAACACACACCTAAAAGAAAAGGAAAATCTTTCAAGTTCGTTGAAGAAGAAAAATTTCAAAAGAAATTCTATATGTTCTGCAGATGCTTAAAATTAAAACCTTTTTGGCATGGTTAAGTACGGCAACTTGGAAAATTTGCCAAAAAAAATGGATGCAAAAATAGCAGTCACTTATTGAAAAAAAAAAAAAAACAAACAGACAAAACAAACAAAACAAACGGGGTTTTCTAATTAATTGGGGAGGAGAAAGAATCATGAGACTCTAATAATTCCCTGAAAACTTTGAAATGAAAAATAACAAGGAGAAAAAACTTATGTACTTTAGTTTTCTCATCAATGAAAACCCATTTTGATATACTTGTTCAATTATCTTCAAAATAAAGGGTTTTTTTTTCCTAAATGGAACGAACATGAAAGATAAGAGTATTATTTTTCTCCCCTTGTCCTGCGATTATCAACAATCAAAGATGAAAAAAAATGATAAAAAGAAAGGATTTTAGCCAAGAACTAAAGTAAAATTCTTGAGCTTTAATTAGAAAGAATAACTAAAAAGGAAAACTTGAGAAAGAAGCAAAACAAACAAAGAGACTACACCCTTTACAAAAAAAAATAGAAAAATAAAAAAATAAAAAAATGAAATTCAACACACTAACTAACTAGACACTTCAAAACAAACATCTTAAGCAAAACCCAGAAACCCAAAAAAGAAAATAGTGTGAAATAGTAGTACCTTGGTGGGTTCATCCTCCTGATTAGCTTAGCAAATTCATCATCCATTTTTTTTTTTTTTTTTTAATTCTGGTTCTTCTCAATTCGCCTTGAAATTAATCTCAAAGCAATTAAAAAGGAATCAGAGAAGGAGAGAGCGACAGAACTTGAACAACTGTACAAGGGGAAAAAAGAGCTGGTCCGAAAGTGGTAAATTATAATTGAAGGATGCTTCCTCCAACATCCAAGGAAAAAACAGAACAGGGAAAGAAAAGTCTGACAGACTGGACAGGGAAAAAGAGGGAGAGAAATAAAATAGAAGAATGAAAAATTGATATCAATGTTGATATTTTTAAAATATTTTAAAGAAAAAGGATAAAATAAAAGTGGTGGTTAGGGCCTAAAAAGTTAAAAAAGGGTTTAAGAAAAAGGCTACGCAAACTCGGGTACACGTGAAGCGGTCGATGCAAGGTGACGTGGAGGGTGTGGATTGGGAGGGAGCGGATTCCGTGGAGGAGAGATGCGTCACAGCCGGTGAGGCTTGATTGATTTGGCGGGGGATTGGGGGATGGAGAGGGGGAATTTGTTTTTACCTTTTAATTTTTTTTTTAATTTTCACAAAATTAACGGCGCGGGAGGGAATCCGTACGAAAAAGGTGCGCGGTTCCCAAGATCACATGACGTTGGTTGGTGACGTGACAAGGCACCTGTCTGGTTGCAGTTTGGTCGGAGATCTGCCGGAATTTTTGGCGGCAACGCCAATGTCAGCGATGGACTGCCCCTTTTTTTTCGACGGAATTTTTTTTTCTCCTTGAGTTCCAAAATTATTTTCATCTTTATTAGGTTACATTCTCCCTACTTTACCCTACCCATATTTATAAATTAATATCTTATTATTTACAAAATTATAAGCTTGAGAGAAATAAAAATAAATAGACTAAAATATAATAATATTTAGTTAAAAACCCATTTGAATATACTTTTGCATACAATGACAAAAAGAGAAACATAAAATAGCAAAGAGAATAAAAAACAAAAACAAAAAGAAAAATAAGAAGAAAAAAGGAGATAGCACAGGTAAAATTAAAAATTTTAATGTTTAAAAAAAATATTTGATTTTAAAAATGTTATGTACTTAAATATTTTTAAAAGTATACCGTTCTTTTATATTAAGAATTGAAACTGTTATTTAGTGTAATTTTTTTAATATTTTTTAGCTTTGGTCCTACTGTTTTTTTAATAAGGGTTTCAAGCATATTGAGTTAAATAAGATTGTTCATATCAAAAATCCATTGGATTCAATTTTATTTTTAAATCAAATCAGAATCTACAAGAAAAAATTAGATACTTGACTTTTTAATTAACAAGCCGTTACTGTATTTGTATTAAATGTAAAAGATTAGTATGCCACGTTTATGCCGACTAAAGAACTCAATTGTTACTTTTTAATGAAGAGAACTTACTCTTTTTTGCTGGTAAAAGAAATGGCATTAGAATATAATGCATTTTGTATTTGTTATAAAGGTTGATTATTGTGGTTTGCTTATATTTGGATAAATTTAATCAAGTTTAACAACTTATTCCATATTTGTAATCTATTAGAATATATATGTAGCGTTTTCAAAACTTTAATACTTTATTTTAAAACTCAAACTTCTCTTAAATTGATTTAGACTTTTATGGGATGCTTGATGAAGTAATTGATAATGACACGGCTATTAGAAAAAGTGACAAAAAGAAATTTGCCGGCCATCATTAAGATAACAAACATATTAATTTCGTCATTCCCGCGAAAATCAATACTAAGTTTCCCTTTATTTTACCTTTTAAAGGAGCATTATTATAACGTTTTATTACATGACAGATTGTCTTGAATTAACATTATAAATGTTGCATGCTATTATAAATAGAAAGATGACAAATTAGGTTTGCAACAGTTTTTGAATTAAAAGTTATTAATCCGTGCTTAAATTTTTCAAACAAAGTACTTGATATATTTAAATACCAAATTAATCTCTAATTAAATAAATCATCTAATTCACCCAATAGAAAGACATTGAAATGATTTTTTTTCTTTTTATATTTTTTGATATATATTCTCTTTTAATTTACGTGTTTACTTGTTAAAATAACAGTGCAATTTTAATATCTAATGGTTATACACTTGAATGAAAATGGTTGATTTTCTTTCCTATTTCTCTTTTTTTTTTT
>CAMOHE010054385.1:0-24297 GCA_946598075.1 Artocarpus hirsutus | reverse complement strand
TTTAGCTTTGGTCCTACTGTTTTTTTAATAAGGGTTTCAAGCATATTGAGTTAAATAAGATTGTTCATATCAAAAATCCATTGGATTCAATTTTATTTTTAAATCAAATCAGAATCTACAAGAAAAAATTAGATACTTGACTTTTTAATTAACAAGCCGTTAGTGTATTTGTATTAAATGTAAGAGATTAGTATGCGCACGTTTATGCCGACTAAGGTGTTTGGCAGTGGTAGGAACCACTCAGTTCCCATCACAAACTCAGTTATGAACAGTAAAAAGTTCTCACATGCTATAGTAACAATAAAAAAAATTGCTACAGTGTAAAACTCTCACATGCTACAATAAAAGTAGTTCCCACCACTCTTCTAAACACCAACTAAAGAACTCAATTGTTACTTTTTAATGAAGAGAACTTACTCTTTTTTTGCTGGTAAAAGAAATGGCATTAGAATATAATGCATTTTGTATTTGTTATAAAGGTTGATTATTGTGGTTTGCTTATATTTGGATAAATTTAATCAAGTTTAACAACTTATTCCATATTTGTAATCTATTAGAATATATATGTAGCGTTTTCAAAACTTTAATACTTTATTTTAAAACTCAAACTTCTCTTAAATTGATTTAGACTTTTATGGGATGCTTGATGAAGTAATTGATAATGACACGGCTATTAGAAAAAGTGACAAAAAGAAATTTGCCGGCCATCATTAAGATAACAAACATATTAATTTCGTCATTCCCGCGAAAATCAATACTAAGTTTCCCTTTATTTTACCTTTTAAAGGAGCATTATTATAACGTTTTATTACATGACAGATTGTCTTGAATTAACATTATAAATGTTGCATGCTATTATAAATAGAAAGATGACAAATTAGGTTTGCAACAGTTTTTGAATTAAAAGTTATTAATCCGTGCTTAAATTTTTCAAACAAAGTACTTGATATATTTAAATACCAAATTAATCTCTAATTAAATAAATCATCTAATTCACCCAATAGAAAGACATTGAAATGATTTTTTTTCTTTTTATATTTTTTGATATATATTCTCTTTTAATTTACGTGTTTACTTGTTAAAATAACAGTGCAATTTTAATATCTAATGGTTATACACTTGAATGAAAATGGTTGATTTTCTTTCCTATTTCTCTTTTTTTTTTTTAGGGTCTATTCCTCTTTTTTCTCCTTTCCAATTCCCCTTTTTTTTTATTTAAGAAAACAAAAACTTTTCAATATTTCCTATTTTTAATCCAGTTCAAATTTAGAAGCATGGTTTAACAAGATTGAATTTTGAGGAAAAAAAGAAGAGAGAGAAAACAAACGAGTTTAACACGATGTTTACACATTGCCAAGTAGCATAGGATTACTCATTTGGCCAATTTTGAATTGCTAAATTAATATTTGTTGTATTGGATTTGCCAATTTTGGACAGATTTTTCATTTGGACAAAATTTTTTTTGAAAAAAAAAAAAAAACGATTACCGCCCCTCTTAATTTAAGTCAAATCTGTATAGCATCCTTTTTTGTGCTTCCTTTTTTATAACATACCGTAAATCAAACAGATTATCCAACTTCGTTGTTTAAAATAAATAATAAAAAAATAAATTTGAAAAAAAAAAAAAAAAGAGGAACAAAATAGACAGTAGATTTTTTGGCAGGAGAAAAATTGGGACCGAGAGAAGCAAGCAAATAAAGAAATCTAACTGGGTGACCTCGGTCCCAAAAAAAAAAAGGTGGGTCAGGCCATGAAATGGAATTACGTTTTGTTTGGTCATACATATTAAAAACAGTGACAGAAATACTAAAACTACATATATCTTATCTACTGCTAGATTATAGTCATGGAAGATGATAGGTACAAGAGTGACAAAGAAGCCATGAACGTGGAGTTCCCCAAACTACAAAATCCATGTACCACCCTTACATCACAATGTTAGATTTTTCATTAATTTTTGTTGAATCTATATGTTTTAAATTTTAACAGAGCTCTATTCTCAAAAAGGGTAAAAATAATAATAAAGTTCTGATGTGAAAGTGGAGGAAAAACAAGACATTTTCATTGTCAAAGAAAATTGCCTCGTGACATTCAGATAACATATTTTAGAATAAGGAAAAACTACTTAGATAATATTAACATATGAAAATATTATTACAATAGAGGGAATTATATGGTTGCATATTTAAAAAAAAAATCCACCCATAGGCATCGACCGTTAAGCTTTGATTGAAAAAGTTGCATTCATATTAACATTTTATTTCGCACATCAGTTTCAACTTTTCAATTTAAGAGTTTGAATCTTCCACATTATAAAACTTTCAATAATTATAATGTAAAGCAAAAAACAGTTACAATATAAAACTCTCCTATACACTCTATAAAAAAGTTTTATCATTGCTCAAATTTGTATTTTTTCTTTGATTTTTTGTTTTTGCTCTCAATGTAATATTAATTAAATATAACATATGGAAACATGTAGAAAAACTCCTTATAATAATGTAA
This sequence comes from Artocarpus hirsutus, assembly GCA_946598075.1. Classification (NCBI taxonomy): domain Eukaryota; kingdom Viridiplantae; phylum Streptophyta; class Magnoliopsida; order Rosales; family Moraceae; genus Artocarpus; species Artocarpus hirsutus. Next base: position 21,792 of record CAMOHE010054385.1, on the reverse strand, counting down.
AAAACAACATGATTTCACATAAAATAACGGCTGACGTGTCATGCCAGTTGAGTTTTTTATAGATGCAAAGATTAATAATTGTGATTAAAAAAAGATCCTTAGCCTTGTCGGTTTATTATTATATATATTAAAAAGAATTAATCCACACTCTAATAGCCACGTGCAGTAACAAAATCGCATCATCACAAAGACAGACGCTAAGATCTTGCCACGTGTCTCTATTAAAAAAGGGCCTAATCTAGCTGTTTCTTTTGTAATCATCTTGTAATTTCGGTGCAAATCCGAACAGGTAGAGGAGGAAAGTATGACTTTTATTGGTGGAAAAAGCTAGTAAAAAGGGCAACTTTTGGGGGAGGCCGATAATATTATAGAAGAAGTGCCGCCCACAGTGGGGCCCGTCAAGTGTGTGGATTCACGTATCATTGCACACTTGTATAGTGGTGGGCCAGATTTATAAAAAGTTGTGGGTTCCACGCCTAAAGTCCAAGTCTAGTGTTGTAGACCCATGTAGGAATAAAGGATTTGTGATATCTTGAGTATACTTTTTGTTAGATATTTTTAATTATATGCTCAATTATGACTTTCCCTAGATCGCACGCGTTATTTGCAGCAGATTATGATCCACTAAAGCGCCAATTTGCATAAATAGTGTTACAAGCGCTATTGATTTGGGTTATGGAATGAAAATTTGAATCCATGGTTTTGAGGAGACATTGAAAGAAAAATAGTAAGTTTGTTATTTTTTAACATCATGTAATCTTTTCACGAGCAAATACTTTTCAATTTGATGTTTTAAATAATTTATACCCAACAAGTTACATTAGGTGATTTAATTTGTAGTTATCAACAAAAGAATGATAACTCACTTATTAGTGATTTTTTAGTCACCTCTGATTATCAGTTGGAGCTTTATTTTATTCTCTTTTTATTTGGGTAATGACCATCAGTTATAATTTTTTATTAGTTTTAAATAAATTTATCATTTTCTAGCCAGTTGAATTGATTAATATCTTGATTCCAAACAACAACAACAACAACAACAATAATTATCCACTGGATATCAGTTTAGAGTTTTATCAGTTCTGAGGATGCATGATTAGGTTTGGAATCAAGGCTTATGTTTAAAGAGGGATTTACCATGACAAGATATTTAAGACATATTTGTATATTTACTTTTTTTTAATTAGAAAACGTGTAAGTAATTAAGCATCATATATTGTTTTTTTTTTCCTGAAAAAGATTATTGAGCTTGAGTTAGCCAGGTTAGACAAAATTTACCTGCATACAATCTATTGGGTACATGTACATGTTTGAGTATTGACTAAGAGATGGGGAGTCACCGATTTAAAGTCGTATCGTATACGTTCCACCAATTGAATGAAAAATAACAAAAAGAGTAAACCAAACAGGGAAATAAAGAAGACAAAGCAACTTTAATCATTCAAAATTTATGAGCAAAAGTATTTTTGTCTCGGTTAATACATTATTTTTAACTTAACACTCATAGATTAAATTGTTAAGATCTAATTAAATGGTTAAAGATCTTGCTTTATCATGATAGGACAAAACATATCTAACACCATATTAAATCTGAAAAATTCTTTAATTGAGTAAAGAGACTAATGCCTGTTTTTTTTAATCTGATATAATCTGGTGCGGTCTATTAGTTCAAAATTATACATTAGTAAAAGAGTTCCTTTTTTTATTTTTTTTACCCTATGAATATGACTTAAAGAAACCTTGAAAAGGATGCTTGGATATGAACTTTACTAATCATGATCAATTTTAGAGAGAAATGCAAATTCTAGAGATAAATGCATGCACAAAAACGTCAATTTAGTACAATATATATATATATATATATATATATATATTTGTTCCCTTTAGGAGCCATATTAGAGTTTTCGAAAAGGAGACCACCCAATAATTGAAGTTTGAGTTAAGGATGGCTGTCAGGTGTCAGCAATTTATGGAGCAAAAGCACAGCTAACCAATGGAATGAAATTGAGTAGCATTTTTATAGTTGGTTCAAAGGAGTGTTGGATTGAAAACTCAGACTTCTCTAGTAGAAAGTGTTGTTGTCTAGTTGGGTGGGAAAAACCATTTTCTTTTCTTTTAATATTGTGATTTGGACAACATGAGTTCTTCCAAATGGTCGGTCATTTTTCCTATTAATATGATGGCTTGCCTTGCTGGATATATATACATATATATATATATATATATGTATAACTGATTATGATTTGTTCCCAAGCTCGTACGACAAGATGTTTTAGAGATTATTCTTACCCAATTATTAATATAAACCAAAATGATTCATGCACATAACCATGAATTGTTCTTTTACGAGACCAAAAATAACCATGCTCCTCCCATAAAGTTGCCGATAAGAGTACAAAAATACTGTTACTGCAAATAACACTTTAATATATCTATTTTTTTACTTGTATTTTCTGGTTATCAAAAATCATATGATTATCTTGTGGATGGTATGGAATTTATACGTTTACTATTCAAAAATCATGTATGCTAAATTCATGCTAAAAGTCCTTTGCATCATTTAATTTTTGGTTTTTTTTCTTTTTCCTTTTCTTTAAGTTCATTTTTTTTGGCGGTCTAAATCAACCACTGAGTAAGAAAAGATAACAATCGAGTACAAATTCGAAATCTAAAAGTACAAGAACAATGCAATCCAAAACAAAAAGATATTATTTTTTGATGAACTCAAAATATACTTATAAAAAAAAACTTGATACACTTGCTTCACAATGAAACATGTAGCATTAATCGATCAATTAGAATTCAGATTAAAAAAATAGATCAATTAGAATGTGTATTAATTAACAATTTTTTAAATAATAAACAACTGGTTCTAAATTAACCGTAGCCAAACAAACTGAGTGTTTAAGAAACATAATAATCATCATTTGATAAATTTCATGACCCATCATTGTCAACGGTTTCTAATGAATGTATACAGTGAATGTGTGTGCTCTGTGGGTTGAAAACTTGAACGTTTGAAAAAAGTGGTGATTTGAAGTTTGTGGTTGATTTCATACGGTGATCTCCTAGGATACCAAGTTATTGATAGTCAACTATGGATGAACTTCAGGAGATTGCAAATTTGCCTGCTCCATTAAGCAACTAAAAAGCATCTTTTAGTGGGAAAGCTGCGTTGAGAGGTCTTGGACGGTGGATTCTAGCTAGAAGACACAAACTCAAAAAATATATGCCTTTTTGACTAACTATGGCCAAATAGATCAACTCCATTAAAACAATTGATAGCGTTCAAACTAGGAGAACACATGCTAAAGAAGAAGACTTCTTTGCGTCTACACTCCATACTAATATCATTGAGCAGTATTCGTCTCGATTGGTGACGCTTCATCATAAACATACACGTTGTTAAAAATATTTCTATACTATTGCAGATTTGAATGTACTTTTATGTATGTACTGGTGATTACATCACAATGGTGATTATATTTTTCAATAGTTTATAACTACTTTTACTTGGAATTTTTATTTGAGAATTGCGTAGATATTCTTGGGCTCCTCTAATGTGCCAGTTTCAAAAGACAATTTTTAAAGCTCATCTTGTAAACATATACCATAGGGCATTACACAATATTTCTTAAAAACCCAGATTGATGAAACATTCTACGGCCAACATTTGTTGAAGTTTAGGATTGCTCGAATCATGAGCTCCTCTTGCTTTTAAAAGGGTTTCTGTTTTTTCACCAAAAGAAAAAAAAAAAATTAAAAGAAAGGCTGATCAAGACAAAGAAAATAAAAAAGGTTTCAGTGCTTGTTTCCTTTCCAAAAGTTTCGTGTCATGGCACTAGATTGTACTGAGTTTTCTTGATTAGACGAAACAAACTTTTTTTTTTTTTCACGATGTGCGTGACTTTTCTTTTATCGCGTGTATGCTTTTGATTTCTTTTTAAATTGTATAAATCTTCGTTTGTGATAGCTTTTCTTTACGGCTTAGATACGCATGCGTGCATCAACTGTATGTTCTCGTGATGAATTAAATAACTACTACTGCACTTGCAGCACCTTTCCATGCCAGCTTATCTTCTTCTCTTTCACACATAAAAAAATATAAATATGAAAATGCAGAGCAAAATTTATTTATTTATATATATTTATATATATATATATATATGAAAATATATATGTTTATTATCTCATACCTTGCTTAAAATTGTACAAGTCTAAATTTAACTTTCAAGTCAAATTTTGTACCCGCATTAACGACTAACTTGACTCCAGAATTAAAGAATTTACTCCTCTTGAGTTAACGGGCTATCTCACTTATGGGTAATATACGTTCAGATGGTCAGCCATTTTTTTTTTTTTCTTTTCGAATATATATAAAGTTACTGACTCATTCGAATTTATTTCAGAGAAGCCAAAGAAAATGAGACGAGCAGAAGTAGGATAGGACCAAACACAGCACACGGGTGGGTCTGGTCCACCTTCTTAAACTGAACTGCCTGGTGTTAATTAATCTGCCACTCCATTTAGGCGCTAAAGCTATTTGCCTATTTTTTTTTTGGAGACTTCTCCGATGGCAATTCCTATCGATGGTGCACATTATGAACCGCCTATAGTATTATATATACTTATGTATAAATAAACATTGTTAAGTATGACTAATACGAGGAATAACCGTAGTTCCTGCACCTTCCGTGGCGTCTCCCAATCCAAAACCACCAATGGGCATCTTTTTTGGTTCCCACGAATGAAATTGCCTATCTTTTGATGCAAACCAATATCCATATTTCAAACGCATACAATTCTTCAGCCAAAAAAAAAAAAAAAAAAAGCATACAATTGTAACCGGAATTATTGCCTCTGAAGATGCAGCACACCACAAGCACCTGTTAATATGCAAAAGGTCGGAGAGGAGACTGACAGCCATTGTTGACACGAGGGAGAAAAAGCTTTGATGGAAAAATGGCGAGGAGAAGAAACAAGTCAACTTTCGAGTGAAGTGGGGTTGGTTCAGATCAGTCATTTCTTTTTTTTTTTTAAATCTTTGAGGCTAAATGAAAGAGAATAGAGATGGCCAATTGGCCATCTATCAACCTGAGAGAATGGAGAAGAATAGCCCACCTTTGCATTGTTGGAAAAACTGAAAATTCTGTAGTAAGGTGGGTCATAATAGATGGAACCCGTCTTTTAAATGTCTCATAATAGAAAAAGTATAATAATTTAACGAAACTTGAAGAAAATCTTCACGGTCAAAAACTCTCCTATTAAACATGGTGTTCTACATTGTATTCTACGGTAAAATTCTCCAAGCAAAAAAACCACAAAATTCAAAGTTCATTTCGCTAGCTCTGCAAGGAAATCCATTTTCTCCACTTGACGCATATAAGAAGAACCCAAAAGTAGTGTTCTCTAGTCTTAGCTGCTAGTTGTTTCAATCTTGTTCTTCTGTGGGTATACGATCTGAAACACATGTAAAATGACTTCTTTTGTCCTTATGATGAATATGACAAAGGAAAACTAGCTTTATATACAAGAAGAATTACAGCACTAAAAAAAATAATAATAATCTTATTAGAAATGCAGTTTTAAACTATTAAGACTACATTACGTCAATATTATATCAGAACAAAAAAGCATGAAAATCGATGCAACTTCACAGAGTTCTAACCGTTTACAGCTAATCGGCTATAAAATGTTGGCACACAAAAATCTAACCTTTTAGGGCTACACAATTTTTTTTTAAACCTTACCGTAGGATTCTCTTGTATGGAACACTAGATGCGAAAAAAAAAAAAAGTTATCGAGTTGTTCAGAAAATCAAGGACAAAAATATGGAGAGTTAGTACTTTTGGAATCTTCTTTTCATGTTCATATTCTCAGGAAGTTGGAGCGATGGGCCAGAGAAACATGAGGCCTGCCGCAAATAGAAAGGGCATATAGAAATTTCCTTGCCGACAGTGAAAAGAGAGTACAACAACACAACAACAATAACTACAAGAGTAAGCAAAGCTAAAAGCTTCAAGTTAAGCGTCAATTTTGTAAGGCAAAAGCAAAATCTCTTACTATTTCCTTCTTTTTCTTTCAGATTTTCAAAGCCAGATATCTTTTTTTTCCCATGCTCAGATTTTTTGTGATGTAGTTGGAGGATTTAAATTTGATAATGATTTGCACCCGACAGGTGTCACCGGCTGTTACAACCCGACGGTCCTATCCTAATATCTTTCATACGCTCTCTGTAGACATTTCCACCAATAATAAACAAAATTGGAAAAAAGAAAAAAAAAAGAGAGAGATTCATAAAGGCTCGTTTGACCTGATTTATCTGGAAGCAGCTTTATGTGTAATTTTAATTTCCAGTTGAAGTCACAAAATACGACTATTCAAAAAGACATACTAAGAAGAATTTGAAACTTATGTCAAAGTTTTCATAAATTTTTTTAATAAATTTCATTTTATTCTCTTATTGCTTATTTAGCACATTTAAACCTCATTTTTTCTGAATTGAGCTGTTTCCTGGTTCCAAACATTATCGAATAGCAATAGCTTTGATTTCTCTAATTCCCCTGTCTAAAAGAACAAGCAAAAATTCTACCAAAGGGTGACATAAACAAGTTTAATGATATCATACAATGTGCTGAGCCACTCCAAACTAGTAATATAAAAAAGCCAACTTCCACTTAAAGCTCTACGGACAAGTTGGAGTAAAATTTTATGGCTAACAACTTTTAATATTTACAATTGTTCTTGCAAATGGACCCATGTTTGACGAGTATAGTTAGAACTAACTTTTTTGGTTCAAAACGCTGTAGCATATGAGAACTTTACACTAACAACTTTTTGCTTTTTATAGTAACATGTAAGAACTTTACACTATTTGATTTTAAAAAAATTAATGCTAACCATGCTTTCCAAAAATTGGTTATAAATTTCTTGAGTCCTAACTATACTTGAGCAAAAACACTTATCTTGAGGAAAAGCTTCTCCTCCGTCATGAATAGTTTTGGAGAGGTGAGTCATTTAGTAGTGTTCTCAATATATCTTCTAAACCTTATTTCTTGTTAGATAGGGAAAAAAAAGTAAGAAAGGAAATCATAAAAGATAAACCTAGGCCACAAATGCCAAATGCGAAGCGTGTGTTTTGAAAACTGGGCTAGTATGGTTCAACGTAAGGCCTTAAATCCAAATGGGAACTGGGGAGCCAAAAGTCACAGAGCATTGAACTATTGACCCACAGCATGCCCAGAAACTACGACAAGATGAAGGGCTCTCGGTCGAGGTTTGATATGCACAAGATATTGCACAAATGGCTCGAGCGAACGAGTTCTCACTCACATTTTTCAGGTAAGACTGCCACCTGAAAAGTCAGTCCTTCAATTTGGAAAATGACTATCATCATCTATAGTTATGCAATCTACATACCTGAACATGAAGTTATATTCTAAAGAGATTGATAAAGGAAGTTCCTTTAAGACAGATAATTTAGATAAAGATGACAAAGAAACGATCTTGGTCAAAAAAGGTGCCATTTTGGAAGTGGAAATTGGAAAAACAGGCAAGTCTTAGACAAGAAAACTGAAAGTAAATGCATGCCAAGACATCGAAACGGCGACATAGATGATAGTTCTTTTCTATTGGTAATGCATCACTAATGGTGATGAATAGCAGTGCTCTTCTGTTAAAGTTGCTTAAAAGAATATCATAGATATATAACGTAAAAGAACCAATTGCGATCTAGTAAGAACTTGAACAAGTATTGACTATATTTAAACTCTACGTTTTAGAATTTCACAAAAGAACAAACTGATCATCCCTCCTTCAAGACCTAAGAGCAGATCAAATAAGTAACAATTGGCTCACATTATATTCAACACACCTTCTGAATTTAAAGAAGTTAAAGCCCAAACCAATGCTATATCGTGGTTGCACATTCCCCACCTGCCAAAACACAAAGATTGGAACTTTCTTGAATTTAATTCAAAACTCAAACAAAGCATAAGAAACAAAATAAGCCAAAATTGATTAAAAAAGGGACTTGAGTGGCACCTGCATATGGAGACATGAGCCAAGCGAGGAGAAAGAAGAAAGGGGAGGGGCAAAACCAAATCCTAGTGCCTAATTTGAATTCTCTCTCTCCATATATATATATATCTCAAGTATAATTCTTTTTGTTCAAACTCTATCCAATTATACAATACAAAAAGAAGCATCAAGAAGAAGAAGAAAAAAAAAATCTCAGCCTCCCAACTCCTTCATTCACTCATGTCCCTCCCCAAATTATCACAACTTCTGATGTATCTCAACCATTCATAATTGATCCACCACTCAAACTTAGTTCACTGTCCACCTGAGTCTTGAGAATCATCCTTAGCAGAAGTTTGGTGATTCTGATTCTGATGTTGCTGCTGTTGTTGATGGTGTTGCTGGTGTTGTTGTTGGTGGTGGACCCTACCCATCTGCTGATACATCTGGGTCAGGGCCTGAGTGCTCAAAACCCCAATATGACACCCATCCTGGGACAACCCAAGCTCCAACCCAGGAACCTGCTGACTGCCCCCACCACCCAAAATTGATGTAAAACTCATATGAGGATGAGGACCCCCCATACCCATGTTTGTCACTGCTGGCAAGTCAAACCCAGAAAACCCAATTTTCTGCAAGTAATTTGAACTCCCTGCTGCTCCTCCTCCTTCTTCACTCCCTCCTAAACTCACTGATGCCGATACTGCTGATGAAGATGAAGATGACGACGACGACTGAAACCCCCCAATCCCAACCCCAACCCCATATCCACCACCACCACTGCTGATCAACCCTTGTGGTGGGCCCCACATCCCTGTAGCCCCCACCCCATGGGCCCTTCCGAAATTCCCCCACCCTTCCATTTTCTGCATCTGTAGACCGGCCGAGACAGAGCCCCCCTGCTGAGAGACAGAGGAGGCCCCAGCAGCCGCCAGGACCGAGGCCGGGATAGTCCCCGTCCCCGTCGCCGCAAGTATCGACGGCTCGGCCTGCTGGAGCAGCCACTGGATTGTCTCCCCGTCTGACTTGTGGCCCAGCTCCCTCGTCAGCTGGAATATTCTGGCGGCGCAAAGAGCCGGCATCCTTATCCTCCTCCCCCTGCCCTCCACCTTGGTGTGTCGGTCCTTGTTGGAGCTTCTCTTCGGAGCTAGCTGCTGCTTTTTGGTCTCGTCTTTCTCGGCTATTACAATCTGGAAGTCTTTCATCTCCGCAGGTTTGTTCTCTCCCATGTTTTGATGATGCTGTTGTTGGGGGGCTGATGATGGTGGGAGAGTCAAGAAGCTTGGCTTTGGGAGTGATTGTGGTGATGGCGGTGGGGGTGGTGTTTGTGTTTGTGTTTCCTTTGAGCCCTTGGGATCCATGAAGAATAAGGGGAACAAGAAAAAAAATGAAATTAAAAGGGAAAATTAAAAAAAAAAAAAAGGAAAAGAAAAGAAGGGAAAGGAAAAAGAAAAGAATTGTCTTTGATTCAAGAAGAGAAGGTGACCTGGAAAAGAGAGTGAAAAAAAAAAGTGGAGGAGGTCTAATTAGACTTTCATGAGATTGTTTTTCACTACTGTTTTTGGCAAGAAGTGAAGGAAAAAATAAATTAAAAAAAATTTGAAAGGACTAATTAAAATAATAAACTATTGAAATCCCAATGTACAAATCCATTGTCAAAAATGTATTTTTAATTTTACTCTCTCTTGTTTCAGCTGTTACTCCTTTTTTTCACTGTTAGTGGGTTATTTTTTGAGTTTTGGCTGGAGCCAGGGGCCTGATCTGAAAGGCAAAATCTTTAACAGCTATTTTTTTTTTTCACCAACCTTCTTCACAAGCATAATAATAATAAAAAAAAAAAGAGACAAAGCCCATTCGCTTCCCACATTCCATGGATACCATTCCACTGTCATTATTATTTCTCCTCCCCCTCTCCCCTGCATGTTATCATTGTTTGCCCAAAACACCACTTCAATAATATGTTTTCATGCCTTTGGTCATCTTATCGCATCTAAGGGACTCAATCAAGCTTCTATGTGGACACCCTTAGAGCATGACACGTGTGCAGTCATGAATGGGTTCCTTCCTGCAGGTTGCTTCCAGCCGACTCTAGGCAAAAATCCCATCTTTCAGATATATTTTTAATTAATTACAAAAACTTAAAAAAAGAAAGTAGAGTTTTATAGACCAGAAAGGATGTTGCAGTTGCACAAAAAAAAAAAAAAAGAAAGAAAAGAAGGAAAGAAGAAAGAAAAGAAAAGAAGAAGCGAGAAGAAAAGAGGTGAGGGGTTTTAAGATTTGCTTTTGTTTCATTTCTGTTTGTGGTTAGAGATACTATCTAAGTGGGACCTTTGGTCCTGATGATGTTTGCTTAAGAAGAGTTTCTCTGACAATCCCTGATGATGGGCCACACATGGTCAATCAGTACTCAAAGGTCTCTCGTAGGATTATTGTGTTAGATTTGTACCATTACAACCTGTGCTAGTTTGCTAGTCGATCCCCTTTCCCGGTTCTAAAAAAGGGAATCAGAGCACCAAATTGGAAAGACGTAAAACTTGCTCATGGCGGTAAATATATGGGGTTCTAACTTCTAACCAACAATAACAATAATGACATATATAGAAACCGATAAAATTTCATATAAGAACTCATTTATGAAATTGAGAGCAACAAGAGGAGATCTAACTATTCACTCAATTTGTACATGCAAATGAGAGAAGTAGAAATGGACACTTGTCAGATACAATCAAACTAGTAGTTTGGGTGGATGCATATATTTAATAGCCAAAGAAAGGGACACCTTAAATTTCTTTTCAAGAAAAAAAAAAGAAAAAGAAAAAGAAAAAATCCCTTAAATTTCTCCAATGGCAAATATGCTCAATTTTTTATTTTTTATTTTTATTTTATTTTATTTTTTTAAAGAGAGGGTAACCCATTGTGATCGCCCCTGCTATGAAAGCGATATTCTGTGTTAAATGTCAATGCAATAGTTCTTAAATGCGTAAAATATGCGTATAAAGCCAAGAAATCCTAACAAGCTAAACAAACGAATGAATAATCAATTAATATTTTGCCCAGATAGGTGCATGTGTCATGTGTGTTTATGGTTTTGTACTAATTCATAATTGAGCTTGATTGTCTTAATTTAATAATCATCAACTAGCGATAGATACAACATATACCTCAAAAATGTAAGAATCCACACATACTGCCTTGAAACATGGCGCCCTCTAAACCGCTATGATATACATATACACACACACATATTTCTTAAAAAAAAGATTGTTGGTGTCATTCCATCTTATAGGGTGTTTAGGAGAGTGGTAGGAACCAGTGGTGAGAACCACTTTTACTGTAGCATGTGAGAACTTTTTACTGTAACAAATTTGTTTTTTGTTACTGTAACATGTGAGAACTTTTTACTGTTCATAACTGAGATTATAGTGGAAACCACCAAAACAAACACGGCCTTAATTTTTTTCGTCACTTTGAAATAGGACCCCTTTAAATAGATAGATTGATATTTATTACTATAACTAACGTGATATCCAACTTTTAAGCTTATTATCTCACTACTACAAAAATCATTTTAAACATTAGTTTAAAACCATTGTTAAAAGCATTTTTGACAATTTAAGCCTATTTGTCACTTTGGAAAAAAAAAAAGTGCAAGAATATCTTGTGCTTTTTCTATACCCTTGGCCTTTTCCATTGTAGAATAGGAATTAAGAAAAAAAAAAGATTATTTGTCACTTTGAAACAAAAGTGCGTGCATGAATATATATATATATCTTAATAAATAACTTACAAGTATTGGAAAAAAGGATCATGAAACATGGCGGGCGGCTCTTAGGTTATGAATATTATTGTCTCTTTGGAGGAATTAAGTCATATATGTAACTGTATACATGGATTTATAAATGGCTAAAAAAAGACTATAGAGTAACGCAAAAAGAGAAAAAATCTTTGCAGATACGTGCTACGCAAGATCTTTATTTTTTTACTTATAACCTAGTCTATTACCTTTTTTTATTAAAAAATAAAAAGAAGAAAGTCGTTACAAATAAAAAATAAAAAAAATTCTAACAAAACTAAAAAAAAAAACACACACACATGATAAGCTCCATACTATTTTATCCAAGTTTTTGCAGACCTAGTCGTCGTCCAAGTTTTACTAGTGAAGTTTGGTCAATTTATTTCAAGAACCTCACCTCACAAATTCCTTAAAGTTCTTATTATCGAAGGGCATTAAAATATCAAAGTGCATACCCCTCCTTTCACTGTAAAAATCACAGGCGGAGGAAGAATTAAAGGAAGAAAAAAAAAAAAGAAGGAAAAGAAGTGTGCACATGCGTGTGTCTCTATCATAAATATTAAAAAATAACAAATTTCACGTGATGTCGTTAAAAATGCTCAAAAATGTTTCGTTGTTTTTTTTCCCCAAGTGAAACATTTTTCCCCTTCTATGGTTTTGAACCGTTTTTTTTTTTATTTTTTAAAAACATTTTCTTTTACTTTTTAATTTTTTTCTTTTTATGTTTTTGGTTAAGCTAGGCGCATGCTTTCTGGCTATATATCCTAATAAATATATTATATTAAATTATAATTGTTGTGTTTGAAAAAGTAGTTTTAACTACACAACTCTTAAAGCAAATGGAAAGTTTTTACAAACTTTAGTATAAAATAAAAAATTATTATGTGTAAACTCATATTTTATAATGCCCGGTTTTAAATATACAGTTTATATCACTCTCTTAAAACACCTTAAATATCAAGAGGAGAAAAAAAACAGAACTTTTATATAGCTAGTATACAGAAAGGACGCGTGAGTAATGTTCTTATAAATTGAGGGCAAACAAAAAAATCACACAGCTAGCTCCAATGCAATAATTGTTGCTCTTGACGTTTTCTCAATTCTTTCCTAATTTTGTTTGTTGGCTGACAAAAAGCCTTTCTGGCGATATTTTAACGTACGTCAGTACTCAAAATAATATAAATATATATAAATATATATATTTAAGGATGATTTGATAAATAGATTTAAATTAATGATTTAATTGAAGTTAGTGTGATTTGAATTAGGATCTAGGTTAGTGATTTGAATTGTTATCTTAATTGACGTTTGGATGTGTATTTAAGTTTTAATTTTGAATATGAAATAAAATTAAAATTTGTATTTGGAGAAGTAGTAAAATTAGTTTTTAATTTATCAATAAATCTAATAAAATTTTAATGTTAATGATCTTAAAAAAATGCAATATGGATCTTAGTTTATTCCTTTATTCACCAAGAACACAATGAAAAAGAAGCATCTCAATTGGATAATAAATGAAAAAGTTATTATTTTTTTCCTTAAATATAGAGAGAGAATTTACTGTAGTAAAAATATCTGAGTATCAAAAGTTTAAGGGAAGTTAAAACTCTAAAAACTTAGATGCTTGATACTCAAAAGATTTAGATTTTGGGGGAAACAAACACGTATCCAAAGAATTCTTAATACTCGAATCTAAATTTGAGTTCACAGAATCCAAAGAGTTTTTAAAACAAACAGGCCCTAAAAGCAACCAATTGGTTTTTTGAAATCATAAATTTTAAGACCCGCGGGCATAAATTGTAATTTAGAATTGTTTGGGAGAGATCTTCTAATCTATTAATGATAAAATTTTTTGTCAATGTATTATAATATAAAACAAAAATATATATATTATGATATGAAGCTTACACATAATATAATATAATATGTGATTCAACTATAAAATTAAAACTCTTCTATCTGACATACTAATAATGAAACAATTTCTTGAAACGTGAATGTCACAAAAACCATTATCTATATATATAATCAGAAAATAACAATACCTTCTTTTTAAAAAAAAAAAAATCATTATGAGCTCTTCTTCGAGCTAATTAATTATGTTCTGTACGTGTATATTACAAGTACATTAAACATAGTCGTCCACCAAAAGAACGAAGTACATGTACATGGGTACATCAAACACAGTCTGAGAATCCCAGGCAGAATATCTTTCTTCCTTGCAAATAACGTGATATATTTATGGCGAGGAAGTATATTTTGGTAACTATCTCTCATTTATTGGTGAGCTTGGCTCTATCAATTGCGCTAATCTTATATCACGTCCCCAACTCCAAAGACACGTTTATTTTGGCCATATCGCTAATAACAAGGTCGGTAGATTTGTAATACATAATTTACATCATATTATATACATGCCAAACCAAAAGGCTTTCCATGATGTCACAGAGGTGAGTTTATGTACTCTGACACACATACATACACGTTGTTGATGCGGTTCATTCAAATGGAGGGCCCATCCAGAAGAGAAGAATGTAACATGCAGTCGTTGGAATATAACATTTACGTTAAATATAACATAATTAACATCATTGAACGTCATATTGATTATATTATGCCTCTTCAACGTCTCATTGTTGCATTCAATATTGAGTGTTATGTTAGGCTTTTCATTTCTATATATTATACTAGACGGATCATTTCTTCTGATAACCTACCTACATTGATAGATACATATATATGTATTTATACACGGACGCACACCCTAATGGCTTTAATCTCCAAAAACGAAAATAGATATTGGAGTAGACGCTTTAACACCAATGAAGTCAAGAACACGCAACCACATAGGGAAATTATGACGTGGTAATTAAAATCCAAGTTTACACTAGATAAAATATTCTTACACGCAATATATTGTGTATAGTATATGATTGTGTGATCTTCAAATTACAATATGGTTGGCAAGAATGCAAGTACGTATTGGGTTCAAATGGTCCAAAGTTGCTTTGGTTTTTCAAAATTCAAAAGCTTCGCTAGTTGGTTTGATCATTAATTATGATGTCTGCATATACTTTTCGCTATTGAAGATATATAAAGAATAATGAGATTTAAAAAAGTTATAGTGCTATGCAATTGGAAGTATAATCTCATTTCAACTTGTGTCCTTTTCCATATATTCGCAAAAATCACTCTCAATGATAAAGTCCTCGATTTATGAATTCCCATGCGTGGAGAGATTATCAAAGATAATAAAAAAACAAATACATTTAATTAAAAAAGTTATGGTTACTTTAGCTAATTAAGAAAACTTTTGGGTTTGATCAAGGAAGGTTTAAGAAGAGATTATCTTTTTTGTTTATATTTTTCTTTTTTCCCCTCTCAGTTTCCCATCCATCCCTTTCTCTTTTTGAAAATCTTCTCATGCTTTGTGCTTTGGTGTGAAGAAAGACCAATTAATTCCCTTTGGTTGTGTGACGATAATAATGGCGGGAATGGCTATTGTGTGTGTAGGTGATTGAATTGCTAGTCACAAGTGCTTCCCATCATGGAGACAAAGGAGGCCCCTCTTTCAAAGCGAGCTGTTGAAATATCATAACCCCCAGCACATGAATTCAAAGCTTGAATGGGAAAAGATCTTTGCTTTTATATGGGTTTTCAAAGACTTACTTCCATATGGGATAACCTTTATTTGGAGGATTCTATGGTATGGTGCTAAGAAAAAAAATACCATATAGATTTTGAACCATCTCAGTCTATGAAATCTTTATCATATGTTTTTCATTAATTTTTTTTTATTTTTAAATGATATGATTATGATGTAATCTGTTAATTTAAAATTACAAAATACAAATAGGATACTTTCTTTTGCGCGTAGTCTATAATTTTTATTTTCTTCAACCTTCTTTGTTCTTGTCCTTTCTATCAAATTAATTTTCTCATGGTTTTTCCTCAAAAAAAATTAAAGACTTAATTCTTTAAGAGATAAACTTGGGTTTTTGTTTGTGTTGTAATCATTAAACCCAATTGCTTTCTATCCATCTTTTCCTAAAAGAGATAAATACATATATCAATTTGTTGCCAAACTTGATGCCAAAATTATGTGTCATTTCAATGGCTATGCATGCATGGGAGGATAGAATGAGGAGGCATGATGAGATTATTAAGCTAGATCCTCAAGAAGGGTGGGTTTTGAATTTTTCCATGGCATTACCAATCAAAACACAAGCATAATCATCACATTTTTGGGCTTTATTATAAGAATTCTTCACAACTATTTGTGAGGTGAAATGAATCTATAGTTGAACTTGTCCTTCGCTGAGTCTCCATTTCGGAATATTTAGGATTTGCAAATTATGAAAATTAAATTACTACTGCTTGTTTTTCAGAGAAACTAACTACTTGAACCAGGACCATGAAGGACAACATCTAACTATTTAGTCTGATAGCAAGTATATACGAACATAATAAGCAATTCTATTTAACTCCACATAATTATAATCTTGTTATAAAAAAAAGTTGAACTTCTCTAAATAATACACTACATATTAAACTGTAGCCACTATAAAGGAGTTATAAATGATTTTTTAAACACAATACACAATTGAGAGGTTCTAGAATATTTGCCCACGTCAACAAAAGCAGTGCTAATGCTGATGTAGTAAACAGTGTAAATGCATGTATAATTTGTCTGCACCACATGAACCTCAGAAAGTGGGATTTGAAGTTCAAGTTTCTCTTACCTTTTTTTATTAAGGAAAAAAGGAACTCACTATTTAGGAATGCTCTTTTAATATTGTATAATTTATATCATATCATATTCGAACAAAAGAAAATATACAAATTAAACAAATCATTGAGTTTTTGAAAGAATAAAACTTTTCTTTTTCACACTTCAACATCATTTAGCCATTAGCCTTGTAAGCCTCATGAAAAGGGTTAAAAAAGCAGCATAAGTCATTCTAAAACTATTTTATGTTAAAGTAAACAAATATGCTTTTGGATGAAATGAAATGAAACAGTTCTCGAAAGTAAAAATTTGGCAGAAGGTCTATTTTGGTAAAGAGATTTCATATACATGCGCATATTACTTTAAAACATGTTTTCCTTTTAACTTGTCCAATTCAATTGAGAAAACTTCTTTGATTTCAAAATCTGAAAATTCATCCTCTTTACTTGCCTAATATGACCTCAATCTATGTCCATGGATATAATATATATATATACACACATATATACAAACATATACATATATATGTGTATATATATGATTTGAAGACTGTTGAGATTAGAAAGAATTAAAATTCAAAAAAGAGGTAGTTCCACTTCCACTACATTAAATAAGAGCCACACCCTCCAATGGGTGAGCTCCAATAAAGCCAGAATCTCTAACCGATCCAATGGCTCACTCCTTTTGATAAGATAGACCTCTCCATTATCCTCTTGTCACATCTCTTTTATGTGCCATCCTTTTCTTTTGATTGTTTTTTTAAAGAGAAAAAATTCAAATATTTAACTATTCTTTTGCATATTTGAATATATTTGTCAACTTTTCATAAGGCACCTTGCTTCCATCTTTCATAAACAAACTTCTTTATAAAAAAAAAGATATTTGCAGAATTTTAGGTAAGATAGGGGAAAAAAGATATTGATATCAATTTAATTGTTTATTTTGATACGATTTTAGTTTAGCATAATATTCAAGTCATCTAAAAGTTCAAAAAACTGTCTTAAGCAAATGAATGTTAATTAGAAAATGTTTTTTTTTTTTTTAAATTTGCTTTAGGTCATTAAGATAGAAAAATTAAAAAAAAAAACATTTGACGAATTCATCGCAATAATTTTAGCTAAACGCAACAAATGGGTTGTTGAGAAGCATCAATTTTCCACTTGGAGCTTATAAGTAGTGTTGTGAGCAATATACATAGAAAGGTCACAACCTTTGCCACGAGACTGATTGGTGAAAAATTCTCAGCAGCCTCTTAAGGGGTCCTTCCTCTTATGAGAATTTTGATTTCCCTTTCTCGCACTGACGTGGGGAATCTAAATTTGTAGTGTTCTCGAATCATTGATTTCTCAATTATTTGAAAAAAAAAAAAAGAAAATGTCACACTGTCACGAGTTTCTCTACTAATTTGTCCACTGAATATTGCAAACTCAAATTCACCTATAATTAAAGAGCCCACATTTTCTATAGAAGGCAAAATAAAAATATTCAAACCGAAATCATTGTGTTAAGAACATAAAAATATAAATGGCACCAAACAAAAAACGCTACTATGTTACACCATTCTTGAGAGTCAAATTACATTAAAAAATGTATGCAACTTTTAATGAAGGTTCATAAAAATCTAATGATAAAAAATTGCACGGTATTGCTTGTCCGTTAGATTTGTTATTACAGTGTGTAGTAGGCCGTTTTAGTGTTATAGATCTCTCGATCTCAATCGATCGGATATGTCTATCGACCGTAGGGGCATACAGGCAAGGATGAAAGGAGCCAAGCTTCAGCCGCCTGGGCCCAAGGGGTTCATTGAGTTGTTTTTTAAAATTTATGGTTTTGTCTCTATTTTTTCTCATTTACCCCCCTTAATTCTTTATAAATTCAAAAACCACCTCAATTAGAGTAGTTCCATCATATATTTTATAAAACTTTTGATTTTCTATGCACTTTTTTTGCCCCCCCTAATTCTTTAAAATTTTAAATTTTACACAATTGTTTTAAACGTTTCATGTCTCTTTCATTTTTACTTTTAATTATACGTTATTATTTTTTGTGCTTGCATTTATCATAATCTCAAATATAAAACGCACATAAAAATATTATTTCACTTAAGTTTTATATTTGAAAAAATAAAAATAATTATAGATTAATAGAAATGAAAAAAAAAAGAAAAGATATTTTTTTAATCTAAAACTTTGATTCAATTCAAGCCCTTGAACAAAATTTTTGGCTTCTGTCACTATGTAGAGGTGTTATTAAAAGAGCCACATACGTGGTTAAAATTTTATGTGCCTATTTGGTTTTCCATTTTTGAAACTTGGTATCCAATTGTTCCCTTTAAATGTTTTCATTCAAACTTACAGGAGGATACGGCATTTGTTTGGGGTATTTGCATCAACATTAGTGTTTGTAATACTCTATTTTGATATCAAATTTCCCTTTAAAAAGATTCGCACGGTATCAATACAATATTTATCTTTCAACTCTATCAATATGTGTGTGATGTATTTATGTATGTATACAAGCATCCTCCTTTGTCACCTTTCTACGTGCAAATGAGATCTTCCATACAAAACTATGCAAACCTAATCTTGATCTAAACTGTGTATACTTTATTCAATATTTAATCATTTAAAAACCAGCCTAGATGGTGTAATATGACAAAGGATTGCTCCCGCAAACAAAAAAAAAAAAGAAAAGAAAAGATTGCCTTCAGAAAAATAAATAAATAAAGTAAAAAATTCCCCTTGCGTGGAAGATAGCTTTTTCGTTCTTGTAACTACCTCTTATCCTGCTTGTTATTATTTCCCATCAACCATTTGGAAGCAGAATATTATTTTAGATGTAGCAATAAATGATTAATCATACTCCTACCACTTTTGGTCGTTAGAGAGTGTGATAAATATACACATTGTGCCTTCCTAAGGGCGCCACGTGTCCCACGAATACTTAGAAAGTTAACTTTATTTGATTAAGTTCTCGAACTTTTGATTCTTCAGCAAAAAAAAAAAAAAAAAAAAGTGATAAAAAAAAGAGTGAATTAGCAAAGAGGTGAGAATAAAAGAGTAGCTACAAGATGATTGTTATGGTTAATAATAATAAATGAGAGAGCTTTTAACAAAAAGTACTACCTAAATTCTCACACAAGCCTTTGAAAAGCAGCATCTCTTAAGCTTAAATTTTTGTTTTTTGAATGCCTTATCGTCAGATTATTTCTACCCAATAAATAAATAAATAAAAGCAGCTTATATAGAATGCGAGGCGTGTTGCACGGCACATTTTATGCATCAAGAGTAATGCCTGAACGTTTAATATTTTCCACCCTTACGTATTACAACCAAAAAAGAAAAAAGAAGAAAAAAAAAAGAATTATCACCCTTGTGATATATAACACCATAATTTACAAATAATATAAGGATGATTTGCCTATAATCCTTAAATCTAAATTATTTTAATTACAAAACTTTCTACAATTTTATATGTAAAGGCTATTATAGCCTTGAATTTTAATGCAAAATAATTAGTCTCTATATAATAGACTATTATATATGATTATATTTTCTTTATCATTAAAATAAAATAAGATTATAATTTTTTCATTATCATTATGAAATAAGTTTATAATTATGTTCATTATGATAAGGTAATAAGATTATAACTTCATTCATTCATTATCAAAAAAATTTGTAACTTTGCAATCTTCATTGTTAGTGTTGAGTTACGTCTTTATGTTAATGAAATAGGATTACAAATTCATTCATTATTACAATAAAATATGATTGTAAATTTTTTAATAATTATAAATTACTATGAAAAATAAAATATAAATACATATATATACAAAATATGCAAAAAGGCATAATGAAAATCACAAGTCCATAATTTTTAAAAAGTACACATATTTGTAATATTGCAAAAAAGAAATCGATCTTTTAAACAGTAAAATTTGAAAAAAGGGTTAAAAAAATTTGAAATTGAGTAAATAATTTCTTTTTTTTTTTACACTAAAAAAAGACTTTTTTTAAACACCAAAGGTGCCCCAGTTTTTTCAAAGAAAAAAAAAACTGTATCGAAGAAAGGAACCTAACCAGGATGGAAACAAAAAAAACTAGAACTGTTTTAATATCTAAAAAGCTAGTTTTTTGATGTCCAAAAACTAAAAAAAAAAATTATTAACCAAATAAAATTTTTTGAAAAAGTTATTTTAAAAAAAAGCCTCCTTTTAAACTCCAGTCCTTAAATTGGACACTTTCTATAATTATTCATAAGAGAACTTCTGTAGCCCTTTGCCAGCAAAACAGAAAGGGCAGCCAATTGGGCTTTTCTTTTAGGCCTACTTTTACCAAATTTTGTTTTATTTTATCATTTTTATTGTTATTATTATTTATTTTGCAATTGTTGGCAGGGATCTAAGCAAGAGATATAATAGAGTACAGATAACTGAGCAGAGGACGAGTACCAAAATGAAGAAATGTTCCAGCTGTAGTATGTACGTGCACAAAAAAAAAAAAAATCATGTCACAAATTTGAGTAAAATTGGAGGGGCATAAATATAAGAGAGGCCAGAGCTATAAGCTGAGAACGGAGCTAACTACTATGTCCGTTCTTAAAATGTGACACAACCCAATAAATAAAATTGTGTTTGGCAAAATGATTTAAACCACTTTTTTAGTTATAAATAGTGTAAAGCTTTTATATGCTACAATAACAATAAAAAAAATTATTACAGTATAAAGCTCTCTTTCCTGTTATAGTAAAAACAGTTATAACCAACTATTTTAGTCATTTTGCCAAACAACCTAACATAAAGAAACTATTTACAGAAGTTCTGCAAAAGTACCAAATCGAAGAACGCAAATTACCTGAACATTTTGAGACAATTGGTAATTTCCCCACTCAGCTGCTCGAAGAAGGTCCAAAGTACATGCAGATGGGTGGATTGACTCTGAATATGGAGAGGATTGCTGCAGGTACTGTCCAAATCCCATCGCCACAAATCAATCCCGAGGCAACTGCACCGGCATAGTCTTCAGCATCCTTCCTATTCAATCGTTCCCAGATAAAACGTAAAACTGTCCCAACGAACATGTCAACGGCAAAGTAAGCACCAATGTAAAAGGGGCCAGCCATGGCCATAGGGATGGGGATAAACTGTGACACCTTCTTAGGGGTAACATCCCTAAGGAAGTTTATGAGCAGGGCCGCAACGAAGAATCCACAACACATGGCTAAGCAGTGCTTTGGCAGCTCAGAGAAG
>CAMOHE010054383.1:16333-38101 GCA_946598075.1 Artocarpus hirsutus | reverse complement strand
TAAAACTTTTATTTATTTATTTTTAACCAAAGAGCTGTCATCATTGACCTTTGAATCCGCCTGAGTTTGTGGTCACTACCCCATAAAGATAACCCGCTGAGTTAAAAAGAATACAGTTTTATAGCGGGGACAGTACTTAAAAAAAAAAAATTAATTAAAAATAATATAATATATAACAAAAAAAAAAATACTGTTAAAAATTAAGTTTAAACTGTAAACCACAGTTTTAAACAGCTTATAAATATTATTGATAAAAAAGAATAAGAAAGATTGCAACGTGACTAATTTAAATAAATTCTTCCGCCTATAAGACAAATGACCGATTCAATTTAATAACTATTATTACATTAATAAAGAAGACAAAAGGTGGTGGAGGTCAGATCTGGATGAGAAGAAAGCATTTTTTTTTTTTTGTTTAATTAATCAAGTGTAATCTAAAATGAATACTGATTTTCTTAAAAAAAAAATACTGATCACGAGGAGCCGGTGCCGTTGTAAGTGTTTTCAACCCTGTGGTTTTTATTTATTTTACCCTTGTTTGGTATAATAGTAACCACAGTTTTCACCACAAACTCAGTTATGAATAGTATAAAGCTCTCACATACTACAGTAACAATAAAAAAGAAATTGCTACCGTGTAAAGCTCTCATATGCTACAATAAAAGTAATTCTAACCAACGGTTCCCACCACCTTTCAAACACCACATTATTTTTCCATGTCATACTTTTGACGAAACATGAATCGGAAAGCACTTGACACCTCTAACGCGGTTATGCTAAGTTTCCTATAAAGAACTATTGCCAAAAACTCTTCTTTTCTGACCTTCTTTCTTCCACTTTTTTTTTTTAACTCATTTGGAAAAAATTGGCCATCATTTGGATGGCAAAAACATTTTGCTACCTGTTGCGGTATGCTTGACACCTTTTTCCTAACGAGCTCAACTCAGTTATCCGACTACCTTATTATGACATAAGTCATTTTTAGAGCTTACATTATTCCCCACTGATCAACACTTTTTTCTGAGATGATCCTAGGGTCTCCACTATCTGCGCACACAAGATGTCGTCCTCTCGGTAAGAGCACGTGCTTGAGATAGACGGATATAGCCTGCAGCCAAGCAATAACTCATTTCCAAGGCCGCCACATGGCCTCATCATAGCAGCCACATGGTCTCATTGCAGCCCTTAGATAAAGGGTTGCCCTGTTAGAACAAAATATTGTGATGAAAGCCATCATTATCCAAGATCGTTCATGTCAAATCACTAAGATAATTAATAAGATGTGGAAGCTAACCTAAATTCATGAATATGATGTGATTCTTGAGTTTATAAGTTAAGGATCTTCCAAGTCTACTACGTAAGTCTTCCTTCAAAAAATGCCTCTGTAATCTCTCTATAGATGGGTGGTAGAAAAAAAATAATGTATGTACTGACTTAGAGACCACAACTCCTTTATATAACTACTAACCCTAACCGTTATCTTTTATTAACAATTTAGCCCATCATAAAATCAATAATTATATTTTGGTCTCTACACATAGAAGGCTCACACTTAATGATGCATTAAAAGCCCAAAACCTAAATTGATCACTTTACTTGGGCTAACCTTATCTGATAGCCTTTAATACATATTTATTTAATATATTAGCCCATATATTTTATTAATTCCAACAATCTTCCCATTGGGCTATATATGAAACTTTACAAATGTGAATTATACCTTATGAGCTCATGAATTTTGCCATCAAAATATTATGCATCCTAGCAATCTTGTCCATTAACCATATCAATATAAGATCAAAGCGACATTCGTTACATATATCATAACTAGACCCATCAATGATCACATATACTAATACAACTAATGACAAAGATCCAGCATGGACGTGTAACATGAAAATTTCATGCAATGTGATCTTAACATGCCTATTTCTAACTGATCCATCTTAAAACCTTAGTGAGGTCAAACCATACTAAAATTTGAGTATGAATAAACCAAAAACTATATTTTTGTAGAAAATAACCTCAAAATATCCATAAAATGAAATAACTCCATATCAGAAAAGCATCTAAAATTACAAACTCATACTAAAACTGAATATCCTAAAAAGACATAACACCCATACGAGTAGTGTGCTCATGAAATATTTTGGGTGGCAAGCCTTTAGTGAGCAGATCTGTAATCATATAGTTTGTACCAATGTGCTTCATAGACAACTGTCGATTCTGAACTCTTTCTTTCACAACTAAGAACTTGATGTCTATATCCACAAAATGAAATAACTCCATATCAGAAAAGCATCTAAAATTACAAACTCATACTAAAACTGAATATCCTAAAAAACATAACACCCATACGAGCAGTGTGCTCATGAAATATTTTGGGTGGCAAGCCCTTAGTGAGCGGATCTGTAATCATAAAGTTTGTACCAATGCGCTTTATAGATAACTGTCCACTCTAAACTCTTTCTTTCACAACTAGGAACTTGATGTCTATATGCTTTGATTCGTCAAGCTCCTATTATTGTTAGAATATAGAACTGCTAACTTATTGTTATAAAATAACTTGAATAGTCTTTGAATACTATCCACTATGCACAACCATTTTCCATAATTAGACGCTAAATAACACGCTATGAATTCTACTGCCATAATAGAAGATACTATAAGAGACTATTTAGTACTCTTTGAGGAGACAGCCTCTTTATTAATAAAATGCAAAAGTAATGAAATCAATATGTAGTCATACATAATTGGCCTAGGGCACATCACTAACAGTCCCGACCTCTGATACATGAGCATGTAGTCCTTTGTTCTCTGTAAATACCTCAAGACTCATTTAGCTACTGCCTAGTGATCCTTTCCAAGATTGCTTAAGTATCTACCCAATATCCTTGTAACATACGCAATATCCAGATGCATACAAACTTGAGCATACATCAGACTCCCTATTGTGACGCATAAGAAAACTTCTGCATTTCTCAAATCTCAAAATCATTCTTAGAGCACTGATTTAGACTAAATTTATCTACCTTAGCCACAGAGGTATCACTTGGTTTGCAATTCCGTATGCCATATCTCTTGAGAACTATTTCGATATAGCCCTTTTGTGATAATCCGAGTATCCCAAGAGTGATCCCGGTGTATTTGTATACCCAACACAGAAGAGGTGTCACTAAGATCCTTCATCTCAAATTTTTTTGATAGAAATCTCTTGGTTTCATGTAATAAGCCTATAGCGTTACTGGCAAGCAAAATGTCATTGACATATAAAACCACGAAAATATACTTACTCCCATTGAACTTATGATATATACAATCATCGACCATATTCATCTCAAAACCGAATGAGATGATAACCTAAGGAAATTTGTAATTCTACTAACAAAATGCCTACTTAAGCCTATAGATGGATTTCTTCAATTTGGAAACCATCTTCTTTGCATCTCCCGACACAAATTTTTCTGGTTGCATAATATAGATTGTTTCATCAATGTCGCCATTAAGAAACATAGTCTTAACATCCATCTGATAAAACTCAAGGTCAAAATGCGCCACCAATGCTATTATAATCTTGAAAGAGTCTTTCAAAGAAACTGGAGAGAAAAAATTTTTTATAATCGATGCCCTCTTTCTATGTAAAGCCTTTAGCGACAAGACGAGCTTTGTACTTCTCTACATCACCTTTCGAATCCCTCTTGGTCTTAAATATCTCTTTGCAACCAATGGGTTTCACTTCTTTAGGCAATGGAACAAGATCCCTAATGTCATTGTCCTTCATAGACTTTATCTCATCATTCATGGCATCAATCCACTCTTAAGATCTAGAACTTTCCATGGCTTCACGGAAGTTGGTTGAATCATCTTCCACCACATCAATGTCAAACTCATGTTTTTAGAGAAATACAATGTAATCATCTAGCACCATACTTCTCCTTTCTTTAATGGATCTCCTTAACGACATAAGTTCTTGAAGTGGTAGAGTTTGTTCTTTTGGAACAATTTTGGAATATGAGGTTCTCTGATATTTTCTTGATTTGGTGCTTCTTGAACAATGTCAGGAATAAGCCTAATCAATGTCAATAACAGCTGTGGGAATATCAACATATTCCTCTTCAAAGACAAAGTCCTTAACCTTATCTCCCCCCGCAAAATTGACATCCTTAAAGAACTGGGTGTTTCTCGTCTTAAAAAAGACTTAGCAGTGGGATCATAAAACTTATACCCCATGGATCTTTCTGAGCATCCAATAAAATAACAACTCACCATCCTTGAGTTTAGTTTCTTTTCATTAGGCTAGAAGGCCTTGCCTCAGCTGGACA
This sequence comes from Artocarpus hirsutus, assembly GCA_946598075.1. Classification (NCBI taxonomy): domain Eukaryota; kingdom Viridiplantae; phylum Streptophyta; class Magnoliopsida; order Rosales; family Moraceae; genus Artocarpus; species Artocarpus hirsutus. Next base: position 33,779 of record CAMOHE010054383.1, on the reverse strand, counting down.
TCCCTAAACATGCAAATGCTTTAAACTAGGCCTTTTACTCACCTAAAGTTCATAAGGGGTTTTAGCAATTGCTTTAGTTGGAACCTTGTTAAGGATATATGCTACAGTCTTAAGTGCTTATCCCCAAAGTGATTTTGGTAGAGTAGAATGAGAGATCATACTCCACACCATGTCCCTAAGCGTTCTGTTTCGTCTTTCAGCAACATCATTCATAGTGGGTGAACCCGACATAGTGTATTGTGAACCGTATTCCTCTAGGAATTTAACAAATGGTCTGGATGTTGTTCACCCGAACCATCATATCTACTATAGTATTTACCACCACCGTCAGATCCAACGCTATTAATCCTTTTGCTGAATTGGTTCTTGACTTCAGCTTTATAATTTTTGAATATATCCAGTGACTCTGACTTTTTATGAATGAGATATATGTAGCCATATTTAGAAAAATTGTCTATGAACGTTATAAAATATTTTTGACCATTCCAAGAAACTGAAAAGATTGGCCCATAAATATCTATATGTATAAGTTCTAAGACGTCCAAAGTCCTGTTTGCTTCAAATCTCTTTTTATTGGTTTGTTTCCTCTTTATACAGTTAACGCAAACATCAAAATCTGTAAAATCTAAGGGGTTTAGAATTTCATCTGATATAAGTCTCTCTATTCTCTTTTTAGATATATGACCTAATCTCTTGTGCCATGACATAGCCAAATTCTCATTGGTTAATTTTTTTCTTTATACTTAATTGAAGGAATTGATTAAATGAAGCAATTGTATCAATTAAATAAAGATTATCGTAACTTGACAAAGAACCAGAACCAACCATTTTTTGAATTATGAAACAAACTAAATTTTCCATTTCCAAATGAACAAGAATAACCATATTTGTTCAAAGCAGAAATAAAAATTAAATTCCATCTAAAGGACAATACAATAAATATCTCATCAAGATCCAAATAAAATCCTATCTTTAACAATAATCTAAAATTTTCTATTGCTTCAACTTCAACCTTCTTGGCATCGCCCACATAGATGTATCTTTTACCTTCATTTGGCTTTCAGCATCTTAGGCAACCCTACCTAGATACACTCATGTAAGTAGTTGTACCAGAATCTAACCACTAAGTGTGTTTAAGTACCAAAGTTAAATTAACATCAAAATAAACCAAAGTAAAAAGCAGACCTTCCTTAGCATCCCAAGCGTGGTAGTTAGAGCAATGCTTCTTTTTATGTTCTACAGCTCCACAGAAGAAACAACCTGTACCTTTCAGATCATCCGGTCTCTTTTGTTGTTTCTTTTGAGGTGCTGTAACTGCAACTTCCTTATCCTTCTTTCTTTTCTTCCCTTTGTCCTTGAAATTATTAGCCAAGTGAGCACTTTCTTCAAGAATGCTTCGGGAATGGCCTTATTCATGATTATTATATACATGTGATTTAACTTCTTCCACCTTTCTGTGTCCCTCTTTTCATTAGAGGGACTCTTATCTGTAAGAGGTGTAGGAGAAGGAACCCTTAAAGCAAGGTTGAGATCCATAACGCTGAGAACTATAAGGAGGTTCTCTTGCCATGATTTGAAGTTGCTACCATTCAGTATAGGAATGGAATTGATGTTGGCAATAATGTTTGAGGTAGAATTAGTAGCTGAATCAGAGAACAAAACAACAAACAAAAATAAGCTCACACAAGAATGCGAAATAACAGTAATAAATCCAAATAAAGATAACCCTATCTCAAGATACCGGGCACTCAATTAATATTTAGTCTTTAGATAGAAATATTAACTTGTAAGTGATATCTTCGTGCAGTAATCAAACATGGACAATAAGAATATGTCAAATAATAAATCTTCCTTTGGGCCGATTAATTGTTCACATGTAAAACCGAATAATCATCACGTGTTTATTACCACAAGTGTACGTGCAATTCTGTCAAATATTGGCCTTCCTTTGGACCGGTTAATATTCACATAAATTACATGGACATAACCGTTTATATTCCAAAGCAAATTAATTTCCACAAGAAAGACCACTTTGATGACATGTTACTTCAATTAATTTATCTCAAAATATATATAAAGTACCAATATTTGAATTTAAAATTACACCAAAAATGACCAAAATAAAATATAAAAAAAGGTCAAAAGGCAACCTCTCAAAGTCAATAGTCAAAGTCAACGGTCAACTTGACTGGGTCGGGGTTGGGCCAGGTCAGGTGGACCAAAATCGGATCCTAACCCAGCCCCTCTTTGCTTCTTTTTTTTTTTTTTTTTTTGTGGGTCACCCATGGGTTTAACCCCTAGTGACTTTTTGGTCACGAGCCTAACTGGGTCCGTGTATTTCACCTTAATGTTTTTTTAATCAGTTGGTCACCCAGGGGTTTAAGCCCTAGGTTTTATCTAGTCATGAGCCCAATTGGGCCCGTGTAGATCACTTAATGTTCTAGGCCGAAGCCTAGAACTTCTTCAAAGAAGCCTAGGGGTCTTCAACCCCTAGGGAGAATGACGCTGCCTGGCCGCCTCCTGCAACTGCCACGGCCATGGCCACGACATGGATCTTTAACTAGCACAGCGGTAGACACCGACGGTGGCAAGGCCAGCCGCCGGCCAAAACTTGTAACCATTTTTTTTTTAATTTTCTTCATGGGCTGCCACTCTTCTTGGCAGCAGCTTTCCTTACCAGCGAGGCCTAACAACCACGCCTAAATAAGGCCGATGTCGGCGGTGGCAGGGCCAACCGTCGATGAAAGCACATAAAAGTCCCCCCTTTTTATTCTTTCCTTATGCGACAGTGGCCACTCTCCTTGGGTATTGTCTTTTCGACGTGACCTAATGACTGCACCCAAAGTCTATGTCGACAGCGGTTAGTGCGTCGTTGGCCACCTCCAATATATTATTTTGGGTTTAAAAAATAAATAAAAAATAAAAACAAATAATCCAATTCAACAAAAACCTTTAGTAAACCAAATCCTTGATATTTGTATAAATGAAATACAACCGAATGTTTCTATAAACATATATTCACACACACACATATATAAACAAATTTATATATGCACGTGTGTCTCTATATATATGAATACTGTATCCCTTGATAATTCAACCAAAATTTTCAAATAATTGGTCTCAAATTCAACAATTTTAAGAACCATAGATTGTTAAATTTGAGAATTTTTCTATGAGAATAACATCTAGAAAATTATTGATTCCTAATGATTTAACATGAAGAGGCTTTAGATACTACTTGTTCAAACACAATTTTATGATGAAAACCATCATTAACTAGGAACATTCATATCAAATCAACGAGATAATTAATAAGATACAGAAGCTAACTTGAATCCATTGATTATGATGTGATTCCTGAGTATGTAGGTTGAGGATCTTCCAAGTCTAGTACATAAGTCCTCCGTCAAAAAATGCTCTATAATCTCTCTATAGATGGGTAACAGAAAAATAATATACGTACTGGCTTGTGAACCACAAACCCTTTATATAACTGCTAACTCAAACAATTATCCTTAATTACCAATTTAACCTATCATAAAATCAATAATTATATTTTGATCTCTACACATAAGAGACCCACACTTGATGACGAATTAAAAGCTTAAAACCCAAATTGATCACTTTAATTGGGCAACCTTATCTGATAGCCTTTAATACATGTTTATTTAATATATTAGCCCATATAATAGAATAATTTTAACGAAAAACATTTTGCTACCTGTTGGGCATGCTCGGCACCCTTTTCCTGACGAGCTCAACTTGGTTATCTGACCATCTTGTTCGGACATAAGTCATTTTTTGAGCTTACACTACTGCCTGATGATCGGCACTTCTTTTCAAGGTAATCCTTAGGGCCTCCACTATCTGCTACACAAGATGTTGCCTTTTTGGGAAGAGCACATGCTTAGGACAAACGGATATAGCCTATAGCCAAGCGACAACTCATTTCCAAAGCCGTCACATGGCCTCATTGTAGCCCTTAGATAAAGGGTTGCCCACTTTTAGGATTGTAACATTTGGCACCTATCCCTTGACACCAACAGATGCAAAAGACAGCATCCATCCAAAATTTCTAGAACACAGTTCATGTCCATGCCAATAAAGAAACAAGATATGTCTAGAAATATGTCCTTCAGTGTGTCATCGCGTAATCCATCAAAACTTATCATGAGCATTTTCGGGACATTCCATGTGGAATCTTTTTCTATTTCTCTAATTCATTAATCCACATTGATTTAGTACTCATGCTTTTAAGGTATGAACCTAAAACCGTAAGAGCTAATGGCAGACCTCCGCAATAATTTACTACACTCTTTGAAAGCTCGATGATTCCCCATTTGGTTGTCTTGTCCCAAAGGCGTGCCAACTAAACAGCTCAAGAGATTCAATGTCGTTCATTTCTGGAACCATATATGTAGCATCTACATTAAGCTCCTTCAGTAACTGCTGATTTCTTGTTGTTGCAAGGATTATGCCACATGGACCAAACCACTCACGACTGCCAGCTAGCGCATTTAATTGGTCCCTGTAATCTACATCATCAACAATGACAAGTACCCTTTTGCCACCGATTGTAGTTTTTATTACCTGGATTCCTTTATTAACACTATCTACCCGATCTACTTTCTTCTTCAAGATATACGATAGAAGTTGTTTCTGCAAACAGACCCAACAATATGGTTGATCCCAAATCTGTCAAAAATTCTCAAGAAAGCTTCTATTATGAGAATGGAATGTGTTATAAATGGCTTTGGCAATGGTTGTCTTGCCCAGTCCAGCTATCCCGCATATGCCTACAAAACGAACTTCATGATCATCTAAACCAAGCTTTAACAACGATTTGAGTTCTTGCGTGCAAGAATACATTCCAACAGGTTACGAGAATACTCAGTATTTTTCTTAACAAGTCATCAACTGTTGAATCCAAGTAAGAATCAAGAAATCAAAACCAAATACTTGAACAGAACAAGAAACACACTCGAAGATTTGCTAAGCAAAAGAATTCCTTTGATTCAATTCTTTGCTACTACAAGAAAGCATAGAAAGTCTTTTACACAGAAAAAATCTCAGAGAATCTTCCAAGAGATCATACTCTCCTCACAATCTCTCTCTCTTCTCTCAACCTTTCTGTTTTTCCTTTCTTTTCCCCCTTTATTCACGCAGTTAATTCTGTTACAACATAACCTCTAATACATGGCTTTAACCAATCAGGTTACTAACAGTTAACTGACTTCCCAACAGACACTCCAATTGAATTCTCTAACTATTGGGCCACTATTGGGCCTTAATATTGGATCAATATTACTAACAATCTCCACCTTGGTTCCATATTAGGTCACAATAGTGTATCACAGATCACATTTTAATGTCTTCAAGCTCCAGTATCTTTAAGCAATGCTGAAACTTGCTTCCTACAATGCTTTAGTTAGCATGTCTGCTGGTTTGCCAATCCATATCTCCTATGAGATCTTAAAATTGATTGCTGAGGAGGGACATCGGTTGACTAGATATGCTATAGTGGTCGCAGCATCTACCCAGAAAGTTTTAGGAAGCCTTGCATTATCTAGCATGCACCTCACCCTTTCAAGGAGTGTTTTGTTGAATCTTTCTATCGGTCCATTTTATTGTGGGGTCTTCTTTACCAAAAAGTGCCTTGCTATACCATTTTCCTTGCACATTTGGGCAAACTGATCAGCACAATATTCCCAGCCATTGTCAGTTCTTAGCTTCTTAACCTTCCTCCCTGTTTGTGTTTCCATAAGAGTCTTCCATTCCAAAAACTTAGAGAAAGCATCATGTTTATCCTTAGTAAGAACAACCAAATTTTCCTTGTGTAGTGATCTACAATTGAAATGAAATATTTGGCTCCACCATGAGATTCAATCCTTGCTAGTCCCCAAAGGTCTGAGTGGACATAGTCAAGAATCCCCTCAGTTGTATGCTCAGCCTTTGTAAACTTCAATCTTTTTGCCTTCCCCATTACACAATGCTCATAAAATTCCAAGGACCTTATCTTATCACCACATAATAGTCCCTATTTATACAGTTCTTCCAGACCCTTTAGGCTGACATGGCCCAATCTTTGATGCCATAATTTTGTCTTATCAATGGCATTTGCTATTGCATTGATTGAACCCCCTATCATTGTCTTGCCAACTACTAAATATAAGCCATTTATCCTAAGATCTTTCATAACTACCATAGACCCTTTACACACCCTCAGACTGCCATTTTCACACTTATAAGTATAGCCACCAAGATCTAACATCCCAAAGGAAATTAAATTTCTCCTTAGTTCAGGAACATACCGAACATTTGGTAAGACTCTTTCCATGCCATCAAACATCCTGATCCTAATTATGCCTATGCCATCACCTCACATGCTTTGTTGTTACCAAGCATAATAGTCCCCCTTTCTCTATCTTGCAATGTTTCAAACCAGCTTCGATTGGGGTACCTGTGATAAGAGTAGCTTGAATCCAAGATCCATTCTTTAATTGGATCATCATCAATTACATGCAGAAAGTTTGCACTCTCATAGCCTTCTTCAACATTTGCAACATCTCTAGAAATCTTTGGTCTCTCTACAGACTTAGTCTTCTTCTCAAGACAATCTCTTTTGAAAGGGCTTTCTTTACGACAAAGAAAACATTTTCTTTTAAACTTGGACTTGGATCTTGATTTTCTTCTTGGCTTGAATTCTCTTTTTTTGGTCTTCCTCTTACTATCAGGCCTTCTACAATACCATCTTCTCTAGCCTCGCCATTTTTCTACAATTCTTTTGAATTGAGAGCAGCTTTTACCTTTGCCATTGTCAGTTTCCTTTCCAAAGAGCATTGTATCAACAAGGTTCTCATAATGTTTTGATAGAGAACTGAGAAGGATTATGGCCTAATCTTCATCATCGATTTTCACATCAATACTCTTGATATCAAGAATGATTCGGTTGAAATCATCGACATGTCTCTTCAGGGGTTTTTCATCATCCATTTGGAGGGTGTCTAATTTCTTCTTTAGGTATAGTCTGTTCGCCAATGATTTCTTCATATATAGGGCTTCTAGTTTCTCCCAAATCCCCATAGTGGTTTCTTGGTCTACCACTTCTCTCAAGACTTCATCTCCAAGGTTGAGAAGAAAGGCACCGTGTGCTTTGTTCATCACATCCTCCCTGGACTTCTCTTCAATCTTAAGAATAAACTCCTTTGACAAAGCCACGTCGAGCCCCTGATGAACAACCAGTGCCTTCATCTTCAAACGCCATAGACCAAAGTTATTAGATCCTGTGAACTTCTCCACTTCTAATTTTGCCATCGCCATGCTTTCATAGAACCAAGCTCTGATGCCACTTGTTGAACTAGAGTAAGAATCAAGAAATCAAAACAACATACTTGAATAGAACAAGAAACACACTCATAGATTTGCTAAACAAAAGAATTCCTTTGATTCAATTCATTGCTACTACAAGAAAGCATAGAAAGTCTTTTACACGAAAAATTTCACTCTCTTCTCTCAACCTTTCTGTTTTTCCTTTCTTTTCCCTCTTTCTTTATTCACACAGTTAATTCTGTTACAACGTAACCTCTTATACACAACTTTACCCAATCAAGTTACTAACAGTTAACTGACTTCCTAACCGACACTCCAATTGAATTCTCTAACTATTAGGCCACTATTGGGCCTTAATATTGAACCAATATTACTAAGGGTTAATAAGACATGTGACCCTTTTTTATTTGCAGAATTAAAATATGTCTGTAGTTCATGAATATTTTTTATATATCCCAATACATATGTATAAAGACATTAGTGACCATAATAATGATATTGTTAGTTTTAATTTTTTTAGAATAATTACAAAATATGTATTTAAGATTTCAAACGGATTAGAATATTATTATATTTAAAAAAAATCTCTTGAATTAGGGCGTTTGTTGCTTAAATTTAAATTGGTATCTAAAATAATGATTTTAAAATTTTCGAAAAAGATGGAATTTTTTTATCGACAAGTTGGATTTATCGACAAATTGAAATTAGGGTGTTGTAATTAAATTAATGATACAGTTTTATTGACAAATTGAAATTAGGTATTGTAATTAAATTAATGACACAATATTATTAAGTATTTTTATGTGTCTTATTAGTTATATAATTGAATATCATTAAGTTAATGATGCGTAATGACATTTATTTCTTAAGACTTCGAGTTAATGATATTTCCTGTATTTTTATGATATGTAATTAAATTAATGATATATTATTTATTAAGTCTTTTTGTGTATCTTATGGGTTATATAATTGTTGTAACATTAAGTTAATGATACGTAATGATAATGATACTCAATGACATTCATTTTATTTTTTAAGACTTCAAGTGATAATGATAATACATCAATGTAATATATTAAAATAAAAAAATATACGTGTATATTTTTTCTCTAATTTAACTATTCAAAAAATAAGAAATTTTGTTATATTTAAATACATGATAATATTTAGTTAGAGGGTATTTTAGGATTCTGAATATATGAAATTCAAAAAAAAAACACATAAGTGATATTTACATAACGGAGACTATGACACCCGTTATTTTTCTAACGGGTATTAAGGTAATTACATTAATTTTTGGTGTGTTAATCAAAAATTTATTTCATTTAAAATCTATTTCACAATATTTATTTCTACTTATTTTTAGAATTTTCAAAAATCTTCTATACTTATTTAGTATATTTACCAAAACGGCTTGGTAGACCATCCTTTATTGTCCTTCATGTATAATGGTTAAAAATAAATAAATAAATAAAAGATAAGACTTATCAAATAAGTCACATGTCTTGGTTCCCCACAAAGGCCATATCCCCTTACTTTTCTTTCTAAGTCTCCCAATAAAACTATTCACTCACATGTCCAAAGCCACCGACTCCTAAAATATATCAGACAACTCATTTTTCTTCATATTTCACACCACTTACCCTTTCTCTCCCCCTTTCTATTTCATCTGTTTCCTTCACTTTCTCAATCTAATCAAAAAGTTCCATCTCAACTCAAGATCTCTTTCTTTAAGCAAAAAGTCAAGCCCAATAACAATTTCTCAAGAAAACAATGTAGAGTTTCTAACCAAAAACTTAAATTCTTCTCTACCTTCCCTTTATTCTAAATTACTATGTTTAGGTTATATAATTTTTCTTCATTTCGTGATCTGGGCTTGTGCTTTTGTATGTATGCAAATTGAATTGTGTTTGTTTTGAGTTTGAACAATTTCCTATTTAGATCACGTTTTTATAAAGTGCTGTAAAAATCAATGTTTAAGAATTTTAAACATGTTTTATGCATAAAAGTTTGGGGAAAGAGATTCACATGTTTTATTGGTATGATAATCTATGGTTTCTATGTATTTTTCATGTTCTAAGATTTGTTAAAACAAGTCGAATTGAGCTTTGAAGCTCAAAATCTTTAAAAACAAAAAACTGGAATTTTCTAGATTTTGCCTCAATTAATAGGCTGGACTCTGCTAATCGGCAGGCCGAGCTTAACCGACAGGCTGATCGGAAATCCAAATTCATATGTTTTTCACCGTTTTGTGTTACAAAATGTTTCAAAGATTTAATATAAATGATTATGGTACACTAATAAGAATAGTAGAATAGATGATAATCGATGTGACCATGGATTAGGAATTGAGTTAAAGTATGGTAATTTTATGCGTCGTAGGATAACGAAGTACTTGGAGCTTACATGGTGAGTTTGATATCGTGAGCTGGAAGTTATTAGCATGGTATTCACTAAGAAGTAGGGATTCTATTACGCATCTTTTATGGGGTTTTGGTAAATTAAAATTTGGTTGTTTTATGTTGCAAGATATGTATATGATATTGTTGAATATATATGGTTATAACTATAACTGATGATGTGAAACTGTCTTGTATTGTACAGCGAGAAACATAATGATTTGACACATGTTGTAAATTGAAAAGCATGGTTAGGAAAACTAACTTTATAAACAAAAGGTTGATTATAGAAAAATGGTGAGATGTAAAGAGGGCGACGATTTCGTCCTCGGACACAAATACCCTAAAAGGTAAAATAGGAGGAGATGACGACGCTCCCTTGGGTTGAAAGTCCCAGAACACACTGTACATGAATCGACTTGGTGAGGATCCGAGATTTGAAATGCCCTCGCCGGAACACCCTTGGAATGTTTGGAGAGTGGTCAGGCGCTCCCACTTAGGTTTCGATGAGTTGAGTAATACTCTATTGGATGTGGATACCTAGGAATAATGATGAATTATAACAATTATAAATAAATGTATGAAACTTGGTAATAATTAACTACGGTATCCACAGAATATGATCATAATAAATCTTAAAATTTGGATAATGATGAAAACTAACCATGCAGGTTTAATGTGGTAAAAAAAAAACTTTAAGGTTAGTAATGGTTTTTCCTACTGAGCATATTGTCGCTCATTCTCCTATATTTTTATCTTTTCAAGACTCACTAAGTGTAAGGTAGCTTCAAAGAAAATAGTTGAGGAAGCTATGTAACTATATTACGTTGGGATTGCTTCAATTATTAAGAATGTTCAGCATGATAGTGTAAGCATCTATTGTTACTTTCTGTGACTGTATTAAAATATGTCGAGGGTTGAAATAAGGATAATAACAGTTTTGTATTATTAAATTGATGGGCTACATTAAACTGTGGTTTAAATTGTTGTTTATATTTTTGTTTTGTTTTGAGAGTTTTCAATTAAGTCCTAGGCAAATTTCTTTGTTGTTTTATTTATATTTTCTGATCTTTATTTTTATTTATTAAAAACTGTTAATCCCCACTTAGGGGCGTTACAGAGAAGGACATTAATTCACTCCTTTAAAAATGGATAGATTATATAATTTTTACTATTACTAACATCAACGAGCTCCTTTATGAGTTTTGCATCATTCCTGGAAAAGACTTTCACAGATGAATAAAGATTCTTTCTACAAGTATAAAAATTAAAAGGATAAAGGATTGACTTCTGATGATAAGAAAATTTAGAGCCAACTCATCATGTCTTGTGCATGCAAACACCTAATTATTCCGAAACTAAGAGAAGAAATTCTTTCAAATACATACATATATATATATATATATGTATGTATATATATGCTTTAAAATCAACTTACAAATACACGATAGAACTAAGAATTAGTAAATTGCACCAGATTTTCTTTTTATTTTCGTCATGTTATTGTCTGAATCTTAGTTATTATTTTGCAGCATGATGTTCTTCCTCTTTTTTTCCTAATCAGAAGCTCAATGTTCTAGTGTGTGTGTGTGTGTGTGTTTTTTTGGAACAACGGATTAATAAACTCAATGTCTGGAGTAGAAAGAAAAGTAAATCAGTGTTGCCCAGAATTCGTTGAATGCCAAACGGACAGATTCGCAGCTTCGGTGAGAGCTAACTTCCAGCGTATCAACTTTTCATATTATTGTTTCTTCTTTAGCCATGGGTGGTTCCACCAGGGACATTCTGCTTCACAACTAATCCATTTCTCAACAAGCGTAACCATCAGTTGATCTTCAGCCCTGGAGGAGCAGTTTTTGGAAACGATCTGCAACTTTTCTTTCCGTATGATCTGCTCCCACTCCGACCGCAGAAATCGCTTTATATGTCTCGTAAAGGTTGATAAACTGTTTTCTTTCTTCTCTGAAGCTGATTGATGAACTTCTCACGATAATTAGTCCACCATGCAAAGTTGAAATGGGTAAAGCTGCATATAAAGGTCGCTGTTGTTATTATTATTTTTTTTAATCAGAAGGAATCACAACCTCTGAAAAAATGACACTTTAATTAAAGAAGACATAGTGCGTGATCAATTAAGATTAAGTGGGTGGTTGGCTAAGAGTAGTTTACACCATAAACTCAATTACAAATAATACAAAGTTTTTATATGCTACAGTAAAAAATAAAATAAAATTACTAGAATGTAAAGTTTTCACATACTATAATAAAAACAGTTCCCACTGATAATTTCCACCACTAATTAAACACCCTATAAAATATAAAATTATTACATCGTTCATTCATTTACCATTAAATCACTCAGTCAACGTTAACTGTTGAGGTTAGGTCTCATATTATTAATAATGTACGTCTATAATAGTTCAATCTTATTGCAATGAATTAAAATAAATAAAAATATAAAAACAATATAATATTTAATACGTTTCTACGGATATAAGGATTGTACATTTTTTCATGTTATACACTATGAAGGAAAAAAAAAAAAAAACAAAACAAAACTTTGTCAAATTCCAAATGACTAAATTGTGAATTCACCTTAAGTTCTGCTCTACAAATTTTCAACATAAACACAAAGATTTTATTATTTAAAAATTAAGCCAACCTGTTAAAAAAGCAGTTTAGTGAAAAAAAAAAAAAAAACCAATTTCTTAGATAATGTTTTGGACCATCTTTTTCCACATCTTGCTTGGGCAAAACATAAATTGTAACTGCTTTTGACACGTCTAACGCAAGAAGGTTTCCAAAAGGAACATTTACTGATTACAGATTGGAATCTACCAATTAAGAGTTAATCCATAATTTAATTTGTATATATCGGATTCGATTTTTTCAATCTAAGACCATCTAATCCAATCCAATCCTATGTACAAACAAGAAATTTTACAGATGAAATTCATAGATTTACGGATAAAGGTTTAAATTAATTAAAAAACTAAGACTAAAAAAAACATAATACAACATAACATAATTCATTAAAATTCAACTATAACCCAATTGAATACAATTCGGATAATAAACAAAATTATAGCATTACAGCAAACAAACTTAATAAAACTATATGTATATTAATTTAAACAAATGAAGGGTGGATTTAGGCTTTATTTGAGCTGTATTTTTTTTTTTTTTTGAACTTAATAAAACTATAAGAAATTCTAACCGTAACCTACACATGTATTAACTTAAAAATTTATATTAGCCTAGCAATTTCTATATACATATATATATTGATATATAAAATTTAAGTATCATATATATAGAGGATTCACGGCTTATACGGATTAAAAGATGCTCAATCCCTAATCCAATATGTATATATCGGATTAGAAAAATCCTAATCCAAAACCAATCCGTTTTTTTTTATAATCCAATCCAATCCGCTGGATTGGCTTAATTTGATCGGATTACACAAATTGGTGGATTGCGTGAACATCCCTAATTGGTATTAAGATAAAGTTTATTTGTTAATAATTACAAAGCGAGGGACAAAAACAAACAAACTATTGCTTTGCGTTACGCTAGCTCTCTTTTCTGTTTTTCTCTAATTTTTGTTACTGAGAGCTTCTTTCTTTAATATTTCAATTCCTTTGGGAAAGAACAATAGGCCATTCTTTGAATGGCAAAAATTATTTCACCACCCCAAAATGGAAAGAAGGTAAAAGTTGGAAAGAATCCTTCCAAGATCTAAGATTGAGTTCGTTACTTCAACTATTTAGAGAGTGTTTGAAAATCAAGTTAAGATTTAAACATTGTAGCGTGTAAGAGCTTTATAATATAACATATGTAAGAGCTTTATAATATAACATACTTTTCTTTTTATACTGTAGCATATAGGAGTTTTATATCATTGTATTTTCCAAACACTCTAATAGCTTTAAATTGGATTTCGAGTTTCATTGATCAAACTTGAAATGAACGCAGGCCAGCCGACCTGCCACAGCCCATGCAGGCATGGAGGCAAGTACAGGATGAGCCGCCTAAGGAAGCGATTTGAGCTGGACCAACAGAGTCAGGAGCCTCGTATGGGCATTATAGCCCAACATGCCAAATGCAGGTCGGTCAAGCCATAAAAGGGAAGTTGTACCATATAGGCCCAAGGGAAATTGAACAACGTCAGACAATGAGCAGTATATTTTAAAAATAAAGAAGGCAACGTAGAAAATAAAACAATCTCATCTGCCTAATACTACACAAACTTTAAACAGCCTCAACAATTCTGGCAAACGTCGGTGTGGAGCACACAAAAGGCCTGAAATTTAATAGTGAATAATATTCAGTTCGTTAGAGGCTTCAATTAGAAAACTAATTATGTAACACCCCGAAGTTAATTAAGTGTAATTAGAGTGCTAAATGGTGAATTAGTGTGCCATAATGAGCATTTTAAACTTAATTTGATTATTTTGTAAAAATTAAGTAACCTTGTTATTTTACTCTTTTAATAATTTTTAATTATTCCAAATTGTTTTTAGTTGTTAATTTAAATTTTAATGAAACAATTTGATTTGAAAACAGTGTGTAGTTGTACACAGTCTTGTGCAACCATTTTTCTCTTTCTTCTTCTATTTATTTCATTTCTTTCTCTCTCTTCCTCATTTTCTTTCTCGCTCTCTCTCTCCTCTCTCTCACTCTCTCTCGGTTCCTCTCTCACTCTTTCAACCTCTCTCTAAAATTTTGAACCAAAAATTGATTTCAAGCTTCGGGTTAGTAGATTGAAAGCTCGGGAACGAGATTCAACAACAAAAACATCGTTTTAAAGCTTCAATTCGAGGTTAGTTTCTAAAATTCAAAAGTTTTTCTATTTTTTAAATTTTTCTTGCATTTTGAAATCTAAGAGTTTCTAAGCTTAGAAAAGCTTCAATCTAGGTTAGAGTAACTTAGAATAACTAGAATTGAAACTTTGTTTGATCAAAAATAGATTGAAATTAAGATTTTTTATTTTTTCTCTATTTTCTCTATTTTGGATTTTTGTGAAAATCTTGCTTAAATCTTGTTTTAATGAGTTAAAAAGTGTTTAATAATGTTTATTTATCAATTTTGATCATTACTTATGCCTGAGAACTGAGAAAACCATGTTGGATTGCAGATTTGGGTTCGGGAGGCTGAGAATCCGTGCGTGAAAATTTCTAAAATTTCCCAGATCGACAGGCCGAACTTGATCTTCGGTAGGCCGGATTCAAAGGATCGGCAGGCCGGATTTATACCACCGGCAGGCCGAACCTGAAAATGTTCGGCCGATCGGACTTGGATTTCCGGCAGGCCGAACTGTGCAGTTCGACCGGCCGAACCAGGGGGACCGACAGGCCGACCGAACATAACCCAATTTTGTGATTTTTCACCCATTTTCACTGTTTTGAACCACGATTGAAATCCCGATTTTATAAAATGATTTTGTGAACCTAAATGGCACACTAGGACACCATGAGACGATTTGGTAACATAGGATACCTCGGGTTAGGTACTAATAAACTAAGTTACTATGCGTTTAGGATTTGTGCGTGGATCCGCGGAGCTAACGTATAACGGACCAGGATTACTGTGTGGGACATCGACACTAATATCGAGGTAGTACTTCTACCTTTTTCTTTGGTAGCCCTATTTCAAAATGATTTAAGCCAAAAATGGATTTTTATCAAATATTTTCGATGAATGATTGAGAAATGTTCATAATGAACTTCATAAAAAATGTAAATGACTATATTCGGTAAACAGAGATTTTAATGATTAAAGAAAGATATATGGGCATGATGCCATAACAGAGATCGGGTCGTGTAGTGAACGACCTTGGGGGCAGGTCCCGAAACCCAGCTGGGCCACTTCGGTGGTGAATAATTGGTTTGCCCGAGAAAATTAAAAAGGTACTCTTGACAAACCGTTTTCAATGGAATTTTAGTAAATGAAAATACTTATTTGATTTATTTAATTATTTATTCTTTAAGAAAGTTCTATTAGAATATTTATTTGTTTATTTTAAATATAGTCCTATTGAGCCTTTCACTCACGTTTTTATTTGTTTTAAAATCTTACCCTAGATAGATATCAGCTTAGGATCGAAGAAGAGTCCGCTGACCGGACTTACGACCAGCAGAAGATTTAGGTAGGTCAAAGTACAATTCAATGCATGTAAAATATTTAACTTTCTTTTATTTCTGGATTGTAGTTGTATGGTAATACTGTCTGTACTACATGTGTGTGCATAATATGTGGACCAGTGGGATCCATACTCGTTCCACCTCATATTTAAATATTTTTAATGTTCTTTTTATTTGCTTAATCATTATGATAGTTTATTTTATTTCCTTAATTTATTCTCTATGAACGATTTTAAAATTATCTCATTTTTAATTTATAAATTAAATCCTAAAATTCAATTTTTAACTAAATCCTTATTTAATTAACCTAATTAATCTACCACGTCACCTCCCGTACTTCGGGGTGTGACAAATTTTCCTTAACCACTAAAAAAAATTAGAAAACTAATTACATGGTCTTAAGATATGAACAAACATTTCAGAAATATAGACGCAGGGCAAGAGCAAAATCTTCTCAACCAAAATACAGGAAATAACCTTGCATTCCATTTTTAAGGTCATTTTCTTTAAAAATAAGAAGCCCCGTGCTCTTCATACCTGTTAAATCACATATACATTTTTTGTTAAGAGAGCTTCAAATATGTTTGTTATTAGATTAAACGCCCACATAAGCATGATCTGCGTGTTCAAATATCTACTTTGCAGTGTGAAAACCAAGCAAAAGTTGTGAAACTTACTCAGGACTTGGAGAACCACGTTTCCTGGAACCATCCGAGAGCAGCCAATCTTCTCCCACCTTTTAAAAAACTGGAAACAAAGAATGTCAACATGAGATGTGGAAGATAGAACTTGCATAACAGAACTGACGAAACTATATCCTAACTAAATTGCCCTTGTGTCGCATTTCCATTTGCCGAGACTTCAACACTAGTGGTTTGCAGAGATTCATTAAACAAGAAAAAAGAACGCTGAGCATTTTCCAGGTGAGAATAATGTATATTTGGTTTCATTACAAAGCAGTTCTAATACTAACTAGATATATGATCAGTTCAAATCTAATAACAACCGTTAAAGAAGACAGAGCTCTATGACATGAGATATTATATCACTCTATGAAGATGATTTATATCTATCATTTTATTTTAAGGGCTGGGAAGGGTATTCAGCACATCATAAATTTCTTAACGGCCCCTCATGTACTGTCACATGCCTTCTTCTCTATCTGTGTTCAAAAGAAATATAACAAATGGGATGGATTTAAAATTTAAAGTAGGGTGGAAGTTTTCAGACGTCAAGAGACAAAATGAGAATAAGTGCAAAACGAGCAAAATGAGAATAATCAAAGAATAAATTTTTAAGCTGCAGGAAAGTCGTACCTATTACAATAGTGGACATATGAAATTTACAAGAGACAAAGAGCAGCAGTCTCACGGGTTCCTCCTGTGACGGCAACGAGCTCCAATATGTGATGAAGATATGCCAAAATGGATTAACCAAACTTAATCATCTGATCTACGCTTCCATCCCCATCAAGTCTGAATTGTACATTTCTTGCATATTCCCGTTCCCCAGTTCTTGAAATTTTCAGGCCTTTTTGCTTTTTTTTTTTTTTTTTTTGGGGGGGGGGGG
>CAMOHE010054383.1:0-16313 GCA_946598075.1 Artocarpus hirsutus | reverse complement strand
CCCCCCCCCCCCCCCCCCCCCCCCCCCCCCCCCCCCCCCCCCCCCCCCCCCCCCCCCCCCCCCCCCCCCCCCCCCATCAGAATCCACTATTCTAGTTCATTTTCTGGAATATGTCCTTTTTGGCCGTTTGGCAGGACTAGCTGCTTCTCGTTCCAGGTCGTATTGATCCAAATTCATTTGTGCTTTGACTTGCTTGTCAAATAGTAGAAAGACCCCGGTCTTCATCACCATATAATGCTCTCCAAAATTTAAGATGACCTCAACTTTGTCACCGTCCTTCAACTTTAACACATCATTTGAGACGAAGCCCTGCCAAATGTGACCTTCACAAGTTGTCCCATGGTGGGATAATGCAATTAGATCGAAGATAAAGCTTTCCCTTTGTGTTTTGTTGGTCACCAAAATACTTGGAAATGCTGAGAAGAGTGTTGGTTTAGGAGAATATGAATAGACAGTACGCACAAGACAGCCCTTCAAACTACTGTCAACCAATAAAGGGACTTCAAAAGAAACAGAAGAACCCGTGGCAATACAGGTGAACCATACAGGAATATCATCACCGTCGAGAAAAAGACTAGCAAATTCTGTTGAAGTCAATACCTATTGCATGAAGAGCATGTATAAGCAAACAAGGATAAATTTTATGAATAAAGTGGTGGCATGTTTTATGGCTGGAGAGAAAGATATACCTGTGAGAAGCGCTTCTTTCCAGTAATAATGGCACTATTCTTATCTTGCAATTGCAGTGATACAGACTTCAACAATTTATCTAAGCCTGGAATGTTGACAAGTTCATGGCAATTTGCAAGTTCCAAAATAACCAAATTTGACATTTCTGACATATTGGGCACAATTTTTAGTGCCGTGCAGTTTGCTGCATAGAGGGCTTTTAAATTTGTTGGTAGATCTAGAATTGATTCAAGCAGCGTACAATTATCCAGGGACAGACTTCTGAGCCTAGAAAGACCTCTGAGACTGAATGGCAAGCTACGAAAACTATTTTTGTCTAGTCTTAAAGTCACGAGAGAAGGTAGGCTGCCAAAGTCCTTAGGGATTGCATCCTCTGTTAAATTGCAGTCCATGAGTGATAATCTTGTTAGGGACTTCAAGCCTTGCAAGGAGGGAGGCAAGAGATTCACAGGTTTTGAATTCTTTCTTGGCATAATAAAACGAGACCAGAAACGAAAAGTACCCAAGTTACCAGGTGATGCTTTCAAGCCACATAAAGATAAATCTGTCAGGTTCGACAATTCTCCTATTGTCTGGGGTACTTCTCTTATCCCCGTGTTGTCTGCATGAAGAATCTTCAATGATACCATGTCTCCTATATCTTCATCCAAATCATTAAACATTGAACATCCAGAAAGAATGAGAGTTTGGAGTGATCTTAACTTGTAAAAATTGCAGGGAAGCTTCTTAAGGATTTCACAGTCTTTCAAATTTACCAAAACAAGCCCCTCAAGATTTCCAATTGAAGGGTGCACCATAGACAATTTCTTACAATATTTAAGTATTAATTGCCTAAGATTAGGGAGATTTGAAAAATCAGGCGTTTGGGATAAGTAGTTTGAATGACTGAGATTGAGAATCTTCAACTCCTTTAGCATCTGCAATAGACAAACAAAAATTGAAAAAAAAAATATTATATACTGCTGAGAGAAATATGCATGTATATTCATACATATGTACATTTTATGTATGTAATATGAATGTAAATACATATAAGTATACAACGTACAGAAATAAAGCATAATATTATTGGTCAATGGAAAAATAATGACGAAAATTTGAAAGGATTGCTATTCTATCATACCTGACAACCCTTCCAAACCTGCCTGAGATTGCTATATTTCAAATTCATAGCAACTAGTTTTCCTTGATAAAAGTTGCTTGGAATGAAATCCAAAGGGAATTTATTCCAACAAAGCCATCGTAAATTTTTGGAAAGGTATTCATAGCTTCCAATGAGCTGTACAAAATTAAGTTGTAGCAATCTTAATCTCTTCATCTTCATAAATGCCTCTGTAGTGAAACTAACCATCTCAAGTCCTTCTATGTCTAGAGCAAGTCCTTCAATATTTTCAGTTCCCTGTTTAGCAGAGCACAAGATAAGAAAAGGAGGTTGCATGTATTGAATAAGATTGAGAATATCTTGAGATAAAATGATCACGTGAGACTACGTTATTAGACATATGCAAGTATAAAACGAGTGCGTATATATATATATATATATATACTTTTTAAATCATGTGAGAGGTGCATAAGGTCATCACAAGAAAATTCATTTATATGTTTCCTACTTCCTTAAATGTCATCTGAGCCAATCAACGCATTTATGCCATCTTTGGCCTTTACCTTAATTAACGGTGTTTAATGAACTTTCAAGAATAATTGCAAAAGACCAAAAAGAAAAAAATTTGGATGGAAACAAAAGATAGATGTTGACTTTTTTTTTTTTTTCTTCTGTGTGCATGCATATGTCTATTTTGTTTTCAAAGGAACAATTTTTATGTTCCAAGGTCAGCCATGCATCCCTATATTTTGCAGAAGCAAAATCTTTCAAAGATTTGAGAATACATATAATATTATTTAGCTTTGGTAATTTACACGCAACAAAACAGATATGTTGAGAAAGTTTCTTACCGTCCCATCCATCAATACCTCAAATACATCTTCATGAAACCACAATCTACTCCATTGCCCAGGCCTGTTGGTCAAATTTTCCTCAACAATTGCTCTTCCCATGTCTCGGAGCAAATCGTGCATCATGATCTTGTTTCTCTCATTTACAGTTATGAGGCATAGTTCAAGGAGGCGCCAAAGTCCAGTTTCAGCGTAAAGACCACATCCGTCCAAAATGTCTTGAACATAGTTCAAGTCCATGCCAATAAAGAAACAAGATATATCAAGGAATATGTCCTTCACTGTATCATCACCTAATCCATCAAAACTTATTCTGAGCTTTTTCAAAATATCCTTGTGTGGAATCTTCTTCAATTTCTCTAATTCACTTATCCACATTGATTTAGAACTCATGCCCTTAAAGTATGAACCTAAAACCCTCAGAGCCAATGGCAGTCCCCCGCAATAATTAACTACACTCTTTGAGAGCTCAATATATTCTGCATTCGGTCTTTTGCCCCCAAAGGCGTGCCAACAAAAGAGCTCAAGAGATTCAATCTCGTTCATTTCAGGAGCCATATATGTAGCATCCACATTAAGCTCCTTTAGTAATTGTTGATTTCTTGTTGTTATAATTATTATGCTTCCTGGACCAAACCAATCACGACTCCCGGTCAGGGCATCTAATTGTTCCCTGTGATCAACATCATCAAGAACGACAAGTACCCTTTTGCCACTAATTGTGTCTTTTATTACCTGGATTCCTTTATCAACACTATCAACCCAATCTACTTTTTTCTTCAAGATGTGAGATAGAAGTTGTTTCTGCAAACGAACCTGACAATGTGGCTGATCCCAATTATGTCTGACATTCTCAAGAAAACTTCTATTACTTCCAAATTGAGAATGAAATACGTTATACATGGCTTTGGCTATGGTTGTCTTCCCCACTCCAGCCATCCCAGATATGCCTACAAAACGAACTTCGTGATCATCTAAACCAAGCTTCATCAATGATCTAAGTTTTTGCACACGAAAATACATCCCAACAGGGTGGGGGGCCACATGTAAGTTTGTCGTACTCAGTGTTCTCCTTAAGATGTCATTAACGATCACCTTTATGAGTTTCGCGTCATTCCTGAAAAACACTTCCACAGCTGAATCAAGATTCACTTTACAAGAATAGAATTAAAACGGATAAAGGAATGGCTTCTAATGACCAGAAAATTTAGAGCCAAAAGATCTAGTATATTGCCCCCTGCATGTAAAAACCTAATTATTTCGATACCAAAAAGAAATTTGTTCAATATATATCTATATGTGCACATGGCATTCTTCAGGTCAACTTACAAATACACGATGGAACTAAGAAATAGTTAATTGCATTAGATTTTCTTATTATTTTTGTCATGTTAAGATCTAAATCTTAGTGATTATCTCGCAGCTCGATGTTCTTCTTCCCCCCTAATCAAAGCTTGATGTTCTTGTAGCTAGAAAGACCATTGCAGTTGTTTCAAGCCCTAATTTTGAATACTTCAGTCATTTCCAAGTTTTTTTTGTCTTTCTTTTTTTCTGAATGGTTTTTTTCTTTCTATTTCTCAAGTATTCTTGGGTAATTTACCTTCAAACAGTCCTTTGAGAACGTAGTTAAAATTACAAAGTGCTTTCTTTGCTTTGCTTTGGTTCAAATCAATCTTATTACAGTGTTTTTTTTTATAAAATTTGATTTGTAAAATAATTTTCATTCAAACTCTTACTTTGACCTACGTTCCCAAACGATCTAAATATATGGTAAGTCCGTTTAAATCAAAACTTTTTGTTCTAAAATTTTCTATTCAATCCTACAAACCTCACCAACCATGGATGTCTAGAATTAGAAAGAAAAGTAAATGAGCATTTACCGTATAACACTTGAATCCCATCCGGACAGATTTGCAGCTTCGGTGAGAGCCGACTTCCACCGCCTTAACGTTGCTCCGTTAAGACGAAACTTCCACCGATTCATCTCCCGATTCAACATTGCTTGGAAGAGGGCTAACTTCCACTTATCCCACTCTTGCTTCAACTTCAATTGTGCCAGAGCTAATTTCCATCGATTCACATTTGCTTGGGTGTGAGCTAACTTCCACTTCACGTAGAAAAGAGCTAACCTCCAGGGGTCCAACTCTTCTTTCTTCACATCCGAGTCCGACCGGAGAAATCGCGCTTCATGTCTCATCAATGCCTTACCAAAATTACCAGTCTGTTTCCTCACCTCCGAAGGGTCAACGCCGTAGAATACCGGGAAGACCAGCTGTCCAAGAGTTCTCCTGCAATCCATGATCTTGCTCAGCTCCTCAAGGCACCAAGTGGAATCCGCATAGTTTCTGGAGAAAACGACGATGGAGGTTCTAGAACCTTCGATCGCTCTCTCAAGCTCCTTGTTGATAGTTTCCCCCCTCGGAAGCTCCTCGTCGTCGAGGAAGGTGTTGATTCCGGCGTTCGTCAAGGCCTCGTAGAGGTGGCCGGTGAATATGTTGCGCGTGTCTTCCCCTCTGAAACTCAAGAACACGTCGTAATCCTTTTTGCCACCGCCGGCGGAATTGAAGGCCGAGTTGAAGTCGTCGAGGGATTCGCCGGCCGTGCGTCGGTCCTTGGTGGACGACGACGACGACGACGACGGGGCGGTATCAGTTGCCGGAGATTCAGAGAAAGAAGGACCGAAAAGAATCGCAGTGTGCGAGAAATAAATTCCTTGGACCTGGCTGTACATGTTTTGTTCGTTTTCTGAGGATTGTTGGGAATGCTTTTGGCTGGATTGATGAACTTATCACAGAATTAGTTGACCACTGCCAGGTTGAAGATGGAGTAGTTAAAGCTGCATATAAACAAGTAAAAATATAAAACTATAAATTAGTTGACCATTAGCAAATGTCCTCGACTTTTTTCTTTCCACATCTTACTTTCGGAGACGCATGAATTACGTTCCACTCTTGACACTTCAAACACGATCAATTCGATCAATTCAATTTCGACACTTCTGACACGGTTATGTGAAGTCAAAAAAGCTTTTGGAAGAGCTTAATAAAAACTAGTGCTGCACTATGCACTAGCTCCTCTTTTCTCTAATTTTTGTGATTCAGAGCTTTTTTCTTTCATCTTTCAACTCTTCTGGAAACAACAACCTAGTTTTGTTAAATCGGGTTTCAAGTTTCGATGAGCTGACCATGTCGATGATTTTGCTAAGTTCTCTTCGAGAGATTTTTGTCCAAGGTTGGATGTTAATGAGTAATGACCACATGTTACTACGAGAAATACTCGTCATTCATTCGTCACTCTCAAACAAGAATTTTCTATTTGGTAGTGTTTTCAAAATAAATGAAAATAATTTCGTTTCAAAAAATAAAAATTTTTAAAGAATTATACTAAGAGTGTTTTTAAAATTTTTACCTCAAAAAACATGCAAAAATATTTTAAAAAATTTTTAAAAAAATACCATTCGGGTGCTTTAAGTTTTTCTTCCATACTATTAGAAGTGAAAAACATTTGTTTTGTATCCTGGGAAAAATTTGCGTTCCCATTTTAATCAATCTGATACTCTATGTAACGAGTGCCAAAACAAATCCAAAACTAGGGGAAAAAGAAACTGTTCTACAAGTCTACAAGTGCAAAAAGTTAGCTACAACATCAGACAATGAATCTGTATATTTTAAAAATATGCATGGCAGGGTACGAATTAGAACAATCTCATCTGACTAATACTACACAAGCTCTGAACAGCCTCAACATTTCTGGAAAAGGTTAGTGTGGAGCGTGCGGTAGACCTAAAAGTCGATAGTCAATGACATTTAGCTCATTAGAAGCTTTAATTAGAAAATGTATTGCACGGCTAAGATATGAACAAACAATTCCGAAATATAGAGAGGGCAGCAAAATCTTCTCGTCCATACTACGGGCATTTTCTCTGAATGTAAGAAGCCCCGTGCTCTTCATACCTGTGACATTACATACAAATTGGTCAATAAGAGAGCTTCAAAGATGTTTGTTACTATGCTAAACGCATCTATGAGTGGAAACATCTACTTTGTTCAGTATGCCCTCCAAAATTAAAGTGAACCGTGTAAATCTTGTGAAACTTACTCAGACTTGGAGAACCACATTTGCTGGAACGAACCAAGAGACGCCAAAATACTCCCACCTATCCAAACACTGACATAAAGAATGCCGACATGAGTTCTAGGAGGTATAGATTGCAAGAATCACTTAAGCAAGACTTTATATGCAGCAGAGAAAGATAGGTACAAGAATGTAGTGCTCAAAACTTGAAAGGGAGACTGAAGAAAAAATATCCTACCTGAATCGCCTTTCCGTTGCATTTCCACTTGCCAAGACTTTAACTCTAGCAGCTTGTGGAGATTCCTGAGTATTGAATAGTAATGCTTCAGTATTTTTTCTATTTGAGAATAAAGTATATTTGGTTTCACCAGAAAGCACTTCTAATTTAATCAATGGTCTGCCACCAACGGATGACGGTGTTCCATTACATTAGCATGAGATATTCAATCTCTTTAGGAAGACAGTATTATCATATTAAACAAACACAACTTACCAAAATTGTAAAATCACAATATGTAACAGTAAGCTAAATATGACACGTATAGTGCTTCATGCTTATCACGAGATTATGCTAAAAATATATAGGAAGCTCATTGAACAACCAAATATCAGCCTCTATATGCTTGGAGGGTGAATGATGGTGCTTCAAAAACAGAATCACCTCTAGCAAATCTTTCAAAAACAGAATTACCTCTAGTAAATCTTTCTCGAGGCGTTCTTTCAACTGTTGCATTGAGGCTGTACCACCAGCAAGCTGTAGAGAGGAGAAAACAGCAATGTCAAATACATTCCAAATAACATGTGCATAAGATTTCTCATGTTGAAAACGGCAATGTCAAATGTGCATAAGATTTTTCGTGCTCCAAGCAAATCAAGTAAAATATTTTAGATCAACTTTATAAAATGGCTTGATTAGCTGTAGTAATATTCAACTAAATACTAGCAGAATCTACATATTCTCTTATAGAAATAGTACACATTAATGAAATACACTACCCAAAAACATCTATTTATTACAACAAATATTTAATCAGTCATTCACAAAGCCACGAAAAAGATGTAAATGACAGTGCATGAATTTTACCAATACGCTACTGAATAGCTCTCTACGAATATCCACATCACACCTATTGATACTCTCTATAACCTGTCAAGCAAAGA
The DNA here is from genome assembly GCA_946598075.1 of Artocarpus hirsutus. NCBI lineage: Eukaryota > Viridiplantae > Streptophyta > Magnoliopsida > Rosales > Moraceae > Artocarpus > Artocarpus hirsutus. The sequence continues at coordinate 8,435 of CAMOHE010054383.1, read as the reverse complement.
AAAAAATTAACCCTGAGATTTTCTAAAAAGGAAAAGGTTAAAACTTTCAGATACAATTAAAAACAAGCCATGGAATTTACCATTTGTGGCAAGCCACGAACAGAAGGAGCAGTTTCTGCAAAACTCTCCATACCTGGAATTGTCTGGCAAACACATTAAACACAAAACTCAGTTCATAAAATTAACAGGGAAAAGAAAAGAAAAGAAAAGAGAAGAGAAGAAACTTCCAGAGAAAATACGAAAAGGCTAGAATCTAGTAAATGGAGACACCACCTGAACCAGGGATGGGTTAAACAGCACGTCAGGTATCTTGAATCTATCCGCTCCAATTTCAATTGTCCTGCCAAATGCACAAAAAATAAACTAGATCTTTACACGCTAATCAAAACCACCTAATCACATGGTAAATAGTGCTTGTAATGTCAAATAGTCAGTTCTCAAATATTACTAACTTAGAAATAGGTACCAGCAATTCAAACATGAAAAATAATACAAGGAATTGTAACCTGACTAATAATTAACTTTCACAAAGTAATAATAGGACTTACTGGCCATCCGGAAGTTCATATGGGGTCATTGGAATATTTGAATATGCAGTTTCTGTGATTAAAAAAACACTATTAGAAGGACAGTATGATAAACTTTCTTAAAACTACGAGATAGAGGGTATGTTTGGTAAATGGATCCAAATTAGTGATTTAATTTGAGTTAGGATTTGAGTTAGTGATTTGAATTGTTATCCGCATTAATGTTTGGATGTGCATTTAAGTTTTAATCTGAGTATGGAATAAAATTGGAATTTGTGTTTGGAGAAGTAGTGAAAATAGTTTTTGATATATCAACAAATCTAATAAAATCTTAATGTTAATGATCCTAAAAAATATGCAATATGGATCTCAATTTATTCCTGTCTTTACTAGGAACACAATGAAAAAAGAATCATCTCAATTAACTAACAAATGAAAAGGTTAGGATTTTTTTTCCTCAAATATAAGAGAGATAATTTTAGTTTTTACTGTAGCAGAGATATCCGAGTATCAAAAGTTTAAGAGAGTCAGAACTCTAAAAACTTGGATTCTTGATACTCAAACGATTCGGATTTTTAGGGAAACAAACAAGTATCCAAAGGCTCGAATCCAAATTTGAGTCCAAAGAATTCAAAGAGTGTCGAGAGTAGTAGCTGGATATTGATTGTACACTATTTCAAGAAAGTTAGTTTTTTAGATTCTAAATTGTGAGATTCTAGGAGTTAGTTTCCTATTTTTGGGGGGTTAGTTAGTCTGCTGATTTTTTGGTTTCCTTTCTTGATTCCATATTGAGATGTATATATAGTCATGTAATTCTAATCAATAAAGTCAAGTCAAATTAATTTTTTCCTCCCATATTTCGTGATATGGTATCAGGGCCGTAAGGCTTTTTCCTGGAAATCTGTCTTTGTGCAGCCTTCATTGCTGCTTATCTTCTTCTTCCTTTTCCCTCTCGATCACTTAACCTATTTTCCTTTCTTCTCTCAATCAGTTTTTTTCTTCCATCGTGCCCATTATGTCTTCCTTTGAAACTGCAATCTCCAACAACCCTAATCCACCCGAAGAAGCAAATTTGCTCCAAAAGACCAAAGACCTGCAAAACATTCGTGCTTCCTATAGGCTCAATGGAAAGAACTATCTCAAATGGTCTCAATTTGTCCGCACATACCTGAAAGGCAGAGGGAGACTCAGTCATCTTCTTGGAATAGGACCAACAAGAGAAGATCCATCATTCGGGGCATGGGATGAAGAAGACTCCATGATTATGTCATGGCTATGGGACTCTATGAACCCAATGATTAGTGATACCTGCATGTTTTTGGCTACTGCAAAGGAAATTTAGGATTTTATTCGTCGCACCTATTCAAAGGCTCGTGATGCTGCTCAAGTGTACGAGATCAAGATCAAAGCTAGGGCAACTAAACAGGGCGACAAGAATGTCACTGAATATGCAACCTTGCTGCAGAACCTGTGGCAGGAACTCGATCATTATCGAGTGTTTGAGATGAAGTGCCCCGAGGATGCTGCAATTTTGAAGACCTTCATTGAAAGAGACCGTGTGTATGATTTTCTGGCTGGGTTAAATCCTGAATTCGATTAGGTCCGAGTCCAAATTCTCGGCAAGGAGGAGGTACCCTCACTGGAGGAGACAATCTCCATGATTAGAGCAGAAGAAAGTTGAAGGAATATCATGCTTGAACCCCAAACCGTGGAAAGCTCAGCCTTAACCACCAAACTGGACCATCAGGAAAAAGGGAAAGGTGGCCTGCCGAAAATTATGGAAAGGACAGCCAGTTGAAGGAGAATAAAGACAACCTGTGGTGCACATACTGTAAGAAACCGAGGCATACAAAGGAGAAATGTTGGAAGTTGAATGGAAAGCCACCAAGCCGAGAGTGGGGGAACTGTAGAGTGTAGCAGAGGACGCATGCACACCTGACCAAGCAGCCTAAAGTAGAAGACACCTTGGATAAAGGAATTCTTAATAGTAAAGAGATTGAAAAATTGAGGAGTTTTTTGGGATCTCTCGAGAAACCCTCTGGAGAAAGTTCCTTGGCTCCCTCAGGTAAACCTATACTCTCTTTTTGTATGAATGCCTCAGACAAGTGTTATGCCCACACACGGATAATTGACTCAAGTGCTACAGACCATATGACTCAGTCCTCACATTTTTTCCATACCTATACCCCGTGTCCTAGTAATAGAAAGATTGTAGTGTCTAATGGATCCTTAGCTACGGTTGCAGGAATAGGAGATGTATGTGTTACACCCTCACTTATTCTTAAAAACATCCTCCATGTACCAAAACTATCAGCCAATCTGGTGTCCATTCAAAAACTTACACATGACCTTAAATGTTATGCAACTTTTTCTTCTTCTTACTGTGTTTTTCAAGACCAGGGCTCAGGAAGGAGGATTGAACTTGCTAAGGAAAGGAACGGTCTCTACCATCTTGAATCTTCTTGGAAAATCATGAATAATTTGTCCATGTCATTTCTCAATGTGTCAAATAAAGATGACATTTGGCTTTACCATTTAGGCCTTGGTCATCCATCTTTTAGAGTCTTAAAGGTTATGCTCCCACATTTGTTCAAGGGATTAGATGTTTCAGATTTTCATTGTGAAATTTGTGAATTGGCTAAACACATTCATGTATCCTTTCCTATTATCAATAAAAGAAGTTCTTATCCTTTTCATTTGATTCACAGTGATATCTGGGGTCCTTCTACTGTTCCTAATGTTACTGGGGCTCGTTGGTTTGTTTCATTGATTGATGACTGTACTCGGGTTACATGGATTTTCTTGCCTAAACAAAAATCTGATATTAGCACTGTTATACCCAATTTTCATTCTATGATTCAAAACTAACTTGGGGTTAAGATTAAAAGCTCGAGGTCGAACAATGCTAGGGACTACTTCAATCAGACCTTGTCAACCTATTTCCAAAAACAGGGAATTATTCATGACTCATCATGTGTTGACACACCTCAACAAAATGGGATAGCTGAGAGGAAAAATGGGCACCTTTTAATGTAACTCGGGCTCTATTATTTCAAGGAAATGTTCCTAAATCCTATTGGAGGGGGCAGTTTTAACTGCCACATACATGATAAACATACTTCCCTCACGAGTGTTAGATAATAAAACTCCCATGGAAATTCTTAATACCTTTTATCCCAACTTTAGAACCTCAAATGGACTTGTACCTAGGGTATTTGGATGCACCGCCTATGTACACATTCATCGTCAACACAGAGGAAAGTTAGATCCCCGAGCCATTAAATGTGTCTTTATAGGTTATTCACCTACACAAAAGGAATATAAGTGCTATGATCCTTCCTCACGCAAATTCTACACTTCAGCCGATGTCACTTTTGCTGAAAACAAATCATATTTTGCCAAGTCCTATCTTTAGGGGGAGAGTTCAAGGATGGAAGATAGTACTTTTGAGCCTCTTGAGCTTCTGGTACCTGTGTCTGTCCCAACCACTTACAATCCTGTGTCCGTCCCAAACACGTCCAACCCTATGTTGTCCTTGGAGCAATCTGCCCCAGAAAACACAGAAGTCACTTGTCCACAAACTCTTCCAAAAAACGTGCACACTCCATACTCAGTTCATGTTACTCATGATTTTCTAGGATATTCACAAGTGTATTCTAGAAGAAAAACAACTGTTCCAGACCTCAAGCAGGCCCAAGAATCTGAAATGAACCCTGGAAATAAGTCCATGGTAAAATCTGATCCTCCTTTGCATGCACAATCAACTGAAAACCTACAGATAACTCATATCTTCCCATTGCTGTTAGAAAAGGGACTAGAGAATGCACTAAGAGACCTTTATATCCTTTGTCTCAATAGGCGACATTAACACACTTGTCACCAGCCCACAAAAGGTTCCTTGTGAGTATGAATACTATCTCCATTCCCAATACTGTTTCTGAGGCACTGTCAACAAGAGAATGGAGGAATGCCATGAGAGAAGAAATGGATGCAGTAGAGAAGAATCGGACATGGGAGATTGTTGACAAACCAAAGGAAAAGAACATAGTCGACTGCAAATGGATCTTCACACTGAAATACAAAGCTGATGGATCACTTGAGAGATACAAAGCACAGTTAGTGGCTAAAGGATACACCCAAACATATGGGGTGGATTACTATGAGACATTTGCTCCAACGGCAAAAATGAATACTGTAAGGATTTTAGTATCCTTAGCAGCTCACTTTGACTGGCAACTTCTTCAGTATGATGTAAAGAATGCCTTCCTTCCCGGAGACCTAAATGAAGAAATCTACATGAATATTCCCCCAGGCTTTGAGGAAAATGCAAGTAACAAAGTTTGTAGGTTGAAAAAGGCTCTATATAGACTGAAACAGTCCCCAAGGGCATGGTTTGGTAGATTTGCTAAAGTTATGAAAGAGTCAGGATATAAACAAAGTCAAGGTGATCATACTCTCTTCATCAAGCAATCGGCTGCAGGGGGAGTAATTGCACTTCTGGTGTATGTTGATGATATTATTTTGACTAGAAATGATGAAAAGGAAAAAGGGGAATTGAAGCAACGGGTGATCAAGGAGTTTGAGATGAAAGAGCTTGGGAGATTAAAGTACTTCCTTGGTATTGAGGTGGCGTATTCCACACAAGGAATTTTCATACCACAACAAAAGTATGTGATTGACCTTCTAAAGGAGACAAGGAATTGGGTGCAAACCGGTTTCTACTCCAATAGACCCGAACCAAAAACTTGGAGAAGCAAAAGAAGAACCAGCCGTTGATAGAAAGATGTACCAGAGGTTAGTTAGCAAACTTATATATCTTGCCCATACTCGACCCGACATAGCCTACTCAGTGAGCGTAATTAGCCAATTTATGCATGATCCAAGAGAGCCACATCTATAAGCTGCTTATAGGGTACTGCATTATTTAAAAGGCAGTCTAAGGAAAGGAATTTTGTTTAAGAAGGATGATCATCTAGTCCTAGAAGCTTATACGGGTGCAGATTATGCAGGATCAATAGTGGACCGAAGATCAACCATAGGTTACTGTAGTTTCCTTGGAGGCAATTTGGTAACTTGGAGGAGCAAGAAACAGAATGTTGTGGCTAGATCATCACCAGAATCAAAATTTAGAGCAATTGCTCAAGGCTTGTGCGAATTGCTATGGTTGAAGATTATTCTAGATGACTCGAAAATTAAGTGGGAAGGTCCTATGAAGCTCTACTGTGACAACAAATCAGCCATTAATATTGCTCAGAATCCTATTCAACATGATAGGACAAAGCACATTGAGGTAGATAAACATTTCATCGAGGAGAAATTGGAGGAAGGACTTGTGTGCATGTCATATGTACCATCTGGAAGTCAATTAGCTAATGTTTTGATAAAGGGATTAAACAGTTCAAACTTTTATGATATTATCTCCAAGCTGGGAATGGAAGACATCTATTCCTCAGCTTAAGGGGGAGTGTCGAGAGTAGTAGCTAGATATTGGTTGTACACTATTTTAGGAAAGTTAGTTTTTTAGATTCTAAATTGTGAGATTTTAGGAGTTAGTTTCCTATTTTTGGGGGGTTAGTTAGTCTCCTAATTTTTTGGTTTCCTTTCTTGGTTCTATATTGAGATGTATATATAGTCATGTAATTCTAATCAATAAAGTCAAGTCAGATTAATTTTTTCCTCCCATATTTCGTGAAAAACAGTTCTCAAAACAAACGGGCCCAAAGTATTTCCTTATAGGGCCAACATTGTGAAAGAATATGTGTGGAATTGCAGAAATGCTTGAATGAAGACCCCTATAAACAGTAAAATTGAAGAACTATCTAGAGGAGAGAGTCAACTTAATTGCACTGCACTTTCCTTCTTATTAAACTCGGAAAAACTAACTATACAAAGTCTAGCCTCTGCCTTTTATATTGCTTCCTCGGCAGATAGGAATATATTTCACCTAACTAACCTAGATAATATATTTCACCTAACTAACCTAGATATTAGGAAACTAATTTGCTTATCTAACTAACTAACCAACTAACAATTTAAATTAATGGTAAAAAGACTAAATTAGACCTGCTAACACTCCCCCTCAAGTTGGGCTGTATAAATTAAACATGCCCAACTTGTCTACAAATTTTTCAAATAAGGGTCTTGAGACTCCTTTGGTAAGAACACCAGCCACTTGTTCGGATGTAGGTATATAAATCACGCAAATTGTCCCATCCTCGATTGTTTCCTTGATAAAATGTCTATCCACCTCTACATGTTTGGTCTTGTCATGTTGAACAGGGTTGTGTGAGATGTTGATTGCAACCTTGTTATAACAATATACCTTCAGAGGAGTCTTCATTTCCACGTTTAGTTCTGCTATGATGCAGCATATAGAGATTAGTAGTTTTCTATTAGGATTATTATTCAGATTATTATTAGGATTACCTATTCAGATTATTATTAGGATTATTATTAGTTTCCTAGTTAGACTATTATTCTGCTTCTATTTAGACTATTATTCTACTTCTAGTTAGACTATTATTCTACACTCCTACAAACACTATATAAAGGCTCATTGTATTTGTTTTAGAGTATCATTGATCAATAATCAGATTTATTCCCAATTATTAAACTTTGTGAGTTTGTTCTTGAGTTTTCTTTCCCTGTTTCACTTTGCAAACACTTCCGCTGCACCAAAATTGGTATCAAAGCAGGATTTTTACCTTGCTCCGATGGCTGAGGATGGTTCTAGTGGGCAACGACCCGTCGACAACGAACGACGGTTCAAAAACCTCGAACAACGAGTCGAGGGAATGGACAAAACGCTTCGAGATGTACAGCAGACTCTTGCTGCTCTCGTTCTCGAAGTCAGACGCAAGACTAAGGTACCACGACCGTCGGGCGATCAGCCAGCGTATGGCACCTCCGATTCAGACGACGATCTGGTGGAAGATGTCCGACAACCTTTAGACCTGGGCGAACCTGAGCTCGATCTACAACGGGCTATGGCGACTGGCAACGATCAAAGACGAGCTCGAGACAGACCAGAGCTCCAACACGATCGCAAAAGAGGTGGAGAGATTCGACTAGGCCCAGACTCGATGATTCGCACGCGACCTCCTCTTGATCTGGCACGACCCAACGTCCAGATGCACTTTGGTCAGCGAGATTGACTGCAAAACCCGCTGGCAAACGCTTGCAATGACATGAAACAGCTTCACTGTGAGCTTCCCGACCTCAATCTCGGTCCACCATCCTCACAGATTTGCCATTATCATCAAACCTATACAAAATCAAATACATCACGCAAATTCAAAATCCCTAGTTTTAGAGGAGTTTTTGATAAAAGAGAATTTTATGACTGGCTTGAAATTCTGGATGAATATTTTGAAAATATGAGTGTAGATCCAATGAAACAAGCTCTACTAGTAGCTTTTCAATTCAAGGGTTATGTGATTTATTGGTGGGAGAATTTGCAAAACCAAAGAGAGCTTTAAGGGAAGAAGAAGATCAAAAGTTGGGTCAAGATGAGAGAAAAGCTAAAAGAAAATTTTATATCCATTGCCTATCCAGCAAATCTATATACACCTCCCAATTTGATGACGACACCCAACGGATCTGGCAACATATACATCTCTATGACGGGAAAGCACCCCATGCGCACGGCCTCGTCGACGCATGAGAGACTCTCTTTGTCGCTCGAAGACGATCGCACTCACCCCCGTTTGAAGCCATCTCCACCTTTACTACTTGCAGAGTGCGATGGAGAACTCCAACATGGTGGTCAGTCGATCCCCAACATCTACAATTCATCTCTGTCCCAACATTGTGGCGGCGCTAGTGATGAAGTCATTCATCTCAGTTCACAGCCATTTCTCCCATGCGACACAACTCCTTCTCCATCTAAGCTACAGGAGACTCTTCCAT
>CAMOHE010054382.1:148027-166621 GCA_946598075.1 Artocarpus hirsutus | reverse complement strand
AGAAAGATTATAATTTTCTATAAATTGTATTTCTATAAAAAAAAAAATGTATGTTAAGATCCTGGGAATGCTTTTCCAAACTATGGTTTCAAATGCACGTTATTATTTACAATAGTTTGCTCCAATTAATGTTTTAAAGAATGAAGGTAACGACAACTGTGACGTCCGAAAAGGAGGCGTTACACTCTCTTCCTCTCTTTCTACCATAATAGTCACCATCACCGTCTTTGCCTAGACCTAAAGTGCCCCTGTTTGCCCTGAGGCCTCCACGACCCATGAGCTCAATGCCATCCCTCATTTGTGAATGTTTATCTAGTGTTCTTCTCTTTGAGCTCATCGTCTCCATGAGCTCGCCATGGTCGTTAGCCCCACCATTGCCTGCTTTCAACCGCTATTTGGTAATATTTTGTTTTTTTTTATTATTTAGTTTTTTTTTTAAATTTTTAGTTATATACTTTTAGTTTTAATTATTTATGGTTTGTGTGAATTAATTAGTTTTAGTTATTTAGTTTTAATTTTAGTTTTAGTTTTTTGTTATTTTCATGTTCTTTAGGTTTAGATTTAGTTTTATAATACTAATTTGTTTTTGTTTTAAAATTAATTCTATTAATTTTTATATTAATTTGCTTTCTTTTTGATAGTTAGTTTTGTTATTTAATATCTAGTTTATGGTTAGAATTATTATTGTTGTATGTTAGTTATGCTAACATTTGTTACTTAGCTAATGTTTGTATATGTGTTTGTGTGAATTACGTTCTGCATATGTCTGTGTGAATTACTTTCTACATATGTTTGTGTGAATTGCTTCTACATGTGTTTGCGTATGTGTTTGTGTGAATTATTTAGGTTTTAGTTTTAGTTTTAGTTTTAGCATTTTTAGTATGTGTTTGTCTAAATTATTATTTAGGCATGATTACTTAGATATAAGTGGTATAGTAGATATATGATTTTGTAAAATTTTTATTGTTCAATGTAAATATATGATTTTACAATCAGGGCCTTGTAATAAGGAATAACACACTAGATTGATCATCTTGTGGGAAATTAAAAATTCTAGTATTTTTTTTATTGATGACCAATCTTTCATGACAGTTTTTAGTAAAAACCATCAAGGAAACTATACCTTATATGACGGTTTTTATAAAAACTAAACATTTATGGTGGAAATTATCAAGATTACACGATGATTTTTAATGAAAACCATCGTGTAATCTGTCAATTCCACAATTTTTTTCCCTCAAAACCTTCTGGTAGCCTCTTGTAGAACACCCTCAACACCCACCATTAGCGACATTCCATGATGGTAAAAAACTATCATGAACGTTCTCTTTGGTATCATAATGGACAATTTCATGACCTTTTTTAAACCATCGTCAATTCTTTCTACAACGGCTTAAAACCGTTGTATAATCCTCAGTTTTAAACCGTTGTATAATCCTTAGTTTTTAGTAGTGATAGTAGAAAAATCTTTTGAATAATACTCAACAAGCTGTATCAAATTTTTTTGTTATGTGCTCATAATGAATCATTTGAACTTGAGCATGACATACAATGAAGCATGTTAGTACTTACCTCTTTAAAACAATCACTAAGCTCTTAAAATTTCATATGTATGATGACAAAAAATTACTCCATAAGAAAGTGACGTAAATTTATTATTTCTGGGGGCTTTACATCGTGATTTGCCTCTAGTTACAAATGTTGCTTCTATGTGTGGAAGAACTTTGTTATTTTCTCTACAAAAAATTAGATTTAATAAAAAAAAACCTATCTATTGTCCTGTTAGGATAAAAACCCTAAATTATTAAATATTAGCTTTTATAATTACTAGACATTCTGTTATCAATAAATAATGATACTGTATTACAAGTTTATAAAGAAATTTTCCTATTTACTTTCATGTAATTGATTGCATGATAAGCATTAAATGTTCGTGACTATTATATTAAGTCTTGAATCTTGCATATATGAGGTTTATATGCAAGAAGATATGATTGCAAGATTAGTAGTCCAAAATGATAATATGCTCGCTAAAAAGAAATGATAGTATGCACCTTGTGGAATAGAGGTGGTGACTTTATGCTTGATAAAGTTGTAATGGGAATCAACATCCAATAAGAAAGACGGTTTATCTTGACCAACACTAGCAAGTAAGGCTTCATTGTAGATACATTAATGTATTGATTTGATCAGAGATTATACATTAGACTAGAACTAAAGTATTAATTTACTTATTAATAATTTCATATACATAAATATATTGTGTTTGATAATCATTTTTGTGTTATCTTAATCTTGAAATAAGTTTATGATTTTATGTTTAGAGCTTGGGTCTTTTGATATATTAAATAGAAGAACTCAGATGATCGAAAGTTCTATTTGTCAGTATGTTGGAGATATAACCTATATTTAATAAAAGCATAACTCACAGATATGAAATTCATAACCTTTTTGCAAGAGTTATTATTATCGACGCTAAGGCATTATTTGAGTGATTGAAAAAGGAGCAAGAACTTTGTCATCTAGATATATATGAAAACTAGATGATTTTTATTTGTATTTATTATAACTAGAGTTTTTCCAAAAAAGAAAAATAATAGAGCTTTGTGATAGAAAAAATGAGAAGGTAAAATGAAACTTATCCTTAAGTCAACTATAAGTAACCTATGGTTATACACATAACATGAAAGATTATAGATAAGAAAAATTAGAGTCTCATCTGTTAAAATGACACCGAAGTTCATAACTAATAAATAAATATTCTGTGATTATTTTATTTATAATTTTAGGAGCTTGATAGCATATATCTATTGGGTCACAACACTCGCTCATTAACTTCAATTATGAATGGAACGAAAGTCAAATACTATGAACAATTTAAGAGGTATTTTACTTTGGATATATTGGGCCTTAACTTGGCTTTCACAACAATTTAGTGGGACTACATAAGACGCCTACTACATAGATATTTATGAAAATTAATTGCTTAATTAATTTAAGAAAAATACTTATTCAAATTAAGTTTGGGAATTTTAGATAATTTATTATTTGAATATTGAATTTAAATAGTCAAATAAAATCTTAATTGAATTTAAATTAAGGATAATTCATTATTCGTAATTCTTTAAATTAGAAAATTTTTATCATGATATTTTTCTAATTTAAATTAAAATTATCTTGGAAAATACAAAAACAACAATATCCTATACTAAACAAGGGAAAAAAAAAGGAGAAAAATAGGATTGTATAACATGGTATAGTTGGCGCCAACTTTAGGGAGGTTCCTTTTTAGTGGCATGTACCACGGGAAATGTTTGTTGTGGTAGGAATGCACAATGTGAAAACTTAGGAGACACGTTTTCTAAGTTTCTCAGTTTAAGAAGAATTCCTCCTTATACATTTTATAAAAAGAGACTATAGGCCTCCATAATTTCTCACCAGTAGAAATTGTGCAATACAAGATGTTTATTACATGACGGTTTTTTTAAAATTATTATGTAAAGTAGGGAAAAAATGTGGTGGTATGCACAAAATACAAAAGCTATCATGGAGACTAGTTTTTCAATGACGGTTTTTAAACTAGGCTTAAATGATAATTTTTGTTAAAAAAACTGTCGTGTAACAGTTGGGTTTTTTTTCAACAGCCTAAATGACAATTTTTGTTAAAAAACATTGTGTAATCTTAGTTTAAATTTCAAGTGGAAGTTTCCCGCTCAATTTATTGTTTCAAATTTCAAATGGGAGCCTATTCCTCTTTATCAATTTCCCCCTCTCCTTCGGCTTTGAAAAAGATCCCCAAATTCTCCAGTAAACAAATGCTTTACATAGCCAAAGTTTAAACACTATGTAAAAACCCATCTCTCCTCAAATGAGACAGCTCCACCAAAACCAAAGCATGAAGCCCCAAACCCAACCTAGACAATCTACAAAATCATCGTGTCCACCTTGTGGGCCACCAGGCAACCCGGCTGCTACCACGCCCTCTGGGCCTACCACTCCATGGTCAAATCTTGAGCCAAGATCACGCAATACCAGCTCATGTGGGACCTGATGAGCTCCATGAGATCCAACGGTCGAGACTTTCTTCATCATCATGAGGAAATACGCCAGAGCCCACAAATTGATGAGGCTCTTTACATCTTCAATGTCATGGAGAAGCATGGTGTTTCATAGAATTTGGCAGCGTTCAATGGGCTCCTAAAGTTTTTGAAAAGATGAAGGCTTCATTGAAGCCGGATTCAAAGACTTATAGTAGTTTTCTTGATGGGAAGAGTGCTTTTATTTTTAAATCTATTCATTTTTTAGCATTTTGTGATTTATGTCTTTTGCATTTTAGCTACGAATTGTGTGATTTGCAAATAAAGATTAAGAAATAAGGAATCAAATTGTAATGTCTCAAAATTAATTAAATATTATTAGTATGTAAAATAATGGATTAGTGTGCCATAATGAGTATTTTAAACTTAATTTGATTATCTTGTGAAATTTCTAAATCAATGTTGTTTTTTATTATTTTAATGATTTTTAATCACTTTAAATTATTTTGTTTGTTATTTTAAATTTTGAAACAAAATAATTTGACAAATACCAAATAAGTCCTATTTGAAATCAGTGTGCTGCTGCACACTGTTTTGTGCAGCTAATAGTCTCTCCCTCTCTTTATTTATTTCTCTCTACTCTCTCTTTTCACTCAGCTCTCTCACTCTCCCTCTCACTCTCTCTCGCTTGTCTCTCTCTCCTCTCTCTCTCTCTCTGTGCCTATCTTTCCCTCTTAATTTCTCTTAAAATTTTCAATCAAAAATTCAAATCTAAGCTTTGGATCAGTGAATTGAAGGCTCGGGAACATGATTGAGCAACCAAGAATAAAATTTAAAGCTTAATCCGAGGTTAGTTTTTAAATTTTCAAAACTTTTTCAATTTCTCATATTTCTTGTTGTTTTGAAATTTAAGTTTTTCTAAACCTAGAAAACCTTTAATCTAGGTTAGAGGAACTTAGAACAACTAGAATTTAAGCTTTGTTTGATCAAAAATGGATTTGAATCAAGATTTTTTATTTTTCTCTATTTTTCCCTATTTTCAGACTTTTTCAAAATCTTTGAACAAATCTTGTTTAAATTGGTTCAAAAGTGTTTTGTATTGTTTTTCTACCATTTATGAATGATTTCCATGCCTGAGAACTGAGAAAAACAGGTTGAAATGAAGATTTTGGTTTGGGAGGCCGAGAACCCATGCTTGGAAAATTTTAGAATTTTCTAGTTTGGCAGGCTGGATTCATACGACCAGCAGGAAAAACTTGAAAATGTTCGGCCAACCGAACTTGGTTTTTCCGTAGGCCGAACTGTACAAGTTGGCCGGCCAAACGAGGGTGACCGATAGGCAGACTGGGCATGGTGAAATTTTTTTTTTTCACCTGTTTTCACTGTTTTGAACCTTGATTTAGATTTTAACAATACCATATGATTTTGCAAACTTAATGGCACACTAGGACACCATGAGGTAGTTTAGTAACATAGGATATCTTGAACTAGATACTGATAGACTTAGTTATTATACGTTTAAGGTTATTTGTGGTTTCGCGGAGCTAACGTATAGCGAACCGGGATTACAGTGTAGGACATCGACACAAGTATCGAGGTAGGACTTCTACCCTTTCCTTGGTAGCCAGTTTTAAATGTTTTGGCCTCAAAAGAATTTTAACAAAAATGTTTTCAATGATTAGTTGAAAAAGGACTTTTATTGACTGATTTCATAAGTAGTAAAATTAAGGTGGTTTTCATAATAAACCTCATAATATATAAAAGACTATATTTGGTAAGAAAATATTTTAATAATTATAGAAAGATATGTATATATATATATATATATTAGGGCATGATGCTATATCAAAGATTGGGTCGTGTAGTGCACGACCTTGGGGGCAGGTCCTGAAACCCAGCTAGGCCACTTCGATGGTCATATAAATATGGATTGCCTGGAAAAGAATATAAAGGCACTTTCTGGACAGACTATTTTTAAAAGATATATTTACATGATTTTATTTCTTAACTCTGTTTTCTGTTATTTGTTTTGAAACGTAAAATTGTATTTCAATTAAATATCTGTTTGTAAAATATAGTCTTATTGAGCCCTTCGCTCACCTTTATTTGTTTTAAAATCTTTCCCCCCTCTAGGTGGATTACAGCTTAGGATCGAAGAAGAGTCCGTTGACTGGACTTGTGACCAGTAAAAGACTTGGGTAGATTGTAGTATAGATAATTCAAGGCATGTATAACTTTAACTTTCTCTTTTACTTTGGACTGCTGTTGTAATTTAATATTGTCTGTACCATGTGTGTGCACAGGTTGAGGGTCAGTGGGACCTATTCTCATTTCCTTTTATTTCTTTATTATTTCCTTATTGTTTACTTCGTTATCCATATTTGTTTAATCATTATAAATGCTTGTTTTAAAAAGGTTTTAAATTATCAAATTTTTATAACTAATCAATTACTTCAACCTATGTTTAATTTAAAATTTCTATTTAATTAACTTAATTAACCTACCATGTCACCTCCCGTACCCAGAGGCGTGACAGAATGGTATCAGAGCTCAAGGTTATGAACCTTGGGAATTGTGCACACATTGGTATGACAATGAAAGATTACTAACAGTCCAAATTTTGTTTTCAGAAGTGAGATAATGGCACCTAGACATTGTTCGACAGCTGACGCCGAGTTTGGAAATGATGAGGGCATGATGAGGGCCATGTTTGTTGCATTTTGGATAACGGTAGTAAGGGCAATACCGAAGGATTTCGAGGCTAGTCGCTGGCATATGTACTTTAAGGAATTTCAGCGTGCATCTGTTTCGACTTTCAACAGAAATAGGGACCCACAAGTGGCTGAGTATTAGTTAGATTCGATCGTGAAACACTTGGATACTCTTAGCATGCTAGCAGAATATCGTGTGGAATTTGCAGCATATAAGTTCGAAGGTGGTGCCAACACCTGGTGGAAGCAGGCTAAATGCTTGGAAAATAATGGTAACATCAGTTGGGGCAGGTTCGAGGAGTTGTTCTACAATCGATACTTTCCGTAGGGATATAGAGACCAAAAGGCGGTTGAATTCTACAAGTTGCAGCATGGTGACATGTCGATTTGGGAGTACGAGGCGAAGTTCAATGACCTGGCTAGGTTTGTTCCGTCTATAGTGGCATCAAAACGCGAGAAGTGTATCAAATTTCAAGACAGACTTAAGGCTCCCATTCGATGATAGGTGGTCACCCTATGACTCAGGAATTTCAGAGACCTTGTGTCAGCAACAATATCTATGGAAAGCGACTATTTGCAATACTGTGAGAATTAAGACAAGACGTCAAGAGGACCACAGAGGAGCGGTCGGAGGAGCACCAGTAGTCGACCAACCCCAAGAAAGAACAAACAGGGCAATGTGAATAGCAGTAGCAGCAGTTCATCAAGCAATGGGTGCAGTAATCCCTATAGCTTTGACTGCCATTATTGCCAGCAGCTGAGACATATTAAGAGAAATTGCCCGATCAGGAGTGCCCGTTTAGGACTTCAGGCCGAAAAAGGAGCTAGTCGTCAACCTCAGCCTCAACAATTCCCTCAATTCTCTCCCCAGCAACTATCATATCCAGTCCAAGGACATCAACTGTAGAACTTCTAGCGTAATGTTCCTCAATATCGAGCGTCAAGTACAGCTAGTGTGCAATCACCTCCATCACAGTAGTATCGGCCACTCATTCTCTCATTTCAAGCTCTTTTGTACATGCCTTGGGATTAGAGATAGAAGAATTTGGTGAACCCCTAGTTATAGCCTCACCCTTGGGTCAGGTATGTGTGAAATGTATTTGTAAAGCTTATAAAATAAAGATTGAGGCTGAGATTTTGAAGAGTGATTTGATTGTAATCCCCATGAGTTCATATGACGTAATCCTAGGGATGGATTGGCTATCCAGGTATAGTGCAGTAGTAGATTGTCAGCTTAGAAGAGTGACCCTGGTATCTGATAAGGGGATGACGATCACTTACCACGGTGTTGGTGATCAACTAATGAGTGAGCGTCTTGTAAGGACATGTCTCAGAGGGCAGAAGAACCTAGCTTGTTATGCCTTCCTCATGAACCTAAAAGGAGAGCCCAATGCCTCGTGAAGAAATGTAGCGATCCTTGTGGTAGACGAATTGGAAGATGTCTTCCCTGACGAATTGTCAGGATTACCACTGCATCGAGAGATCGAATTTAGCATCAAGTTACTTCCAAGAATAGCATCGATCTCTGTAGCACCTTATCAAATGGCATCGACAGAGATGAAAGAATTAAGAAAGCAGCTTCAGGAGCCTGTTGATAAGGGATATATCCAAAACTATATATCACCGTAGGGCGCACCGGTTCTATTTGCTAAGAAACATGATGAAACTCTTAAATTGTGCATAGATTATCGGTAGCTAAATCGGGTCACGATGAATAACAAGTATCCTCTGCCCAAGATTGACGAATTGTTTGATCAATTGAGAGGTTCATGATATTTCTTGAAGATAGACTTGCATTCAAGATACCATCAGCTAGGATCAAAGAATAAGGCATCCCCAAAATGGTTTTTAGGACTCGATATGAGCACTTTGAATTTCTAGTAATACCGTTTGGATTGACGAATGCTCAGGTAGCCTTCATGGACTTAATAAACAGGATATTTAGGCTCTATCTTGATTAGTTCGTGATCGTGTTCATCGACGACATCTTAGTCTATTCTAAGACTTGGGAGGAACATGAGCAGCATCTTAAAATTGTGCTTTAGACTCTGCGGGAGCACCAGTTATATGCCAAGAAAGAGAAGTGTGAGTTTTGGTTGACAGAAGTCAAGTTTCTAGGTCATGTCATCTCCGAGCATGGTATTTCACTAGATCCATCTAAGATTGAAGCCATAGTAAAATGGGAACAATCGAGGAATGTGGCAGAAGTCCATAGTTTTTTGGGACTTATAGGGTGCTATAGAAAATTTATGGAGGATTTCTCGAAGATAGCAGCGCCGTTGACAAGATTGATTAGGAAAAATGTCAGGTTCGAGTGGGATGAAGAATGTGAGCTTGCTTTTCAAGAACTAAAGAATCGGTTAATCTTAGCTCCAGTATTGATTATCCCTAGTAGTGATGAGCCGTACGAAGTTTATACAGATGCTTCAGGATGCAGACTTGGGTGCGTGTTAATGTAGCATGGGCGCGTGGTGGCGTATGGATCGAGACAGCCACGACCTCATGAGCGAAGCTACCTTACTCACTACTTGGAGTTCATAGCGATGATTCATGCGCTGAAGATCTAGAGATATTATTTGTATGGGATGACATTCTAGGTTTTCTCCGACCACAAGAGTTTGAAGTACCTGTTTACTCGGAGGGATTTGAACTTAAGACACCGAAGGTGGATGGAATACATGGAGGATTATGATTTCATGCTATAGTACCATCCCAGGAAAGCTAACGTAGTCTCTAATGTGCTCAGCAGGAAGTCTTTAGGGATTCTCGCTTGTTTGGCTCTTGAAGATTAGAAAAGAGATGCAACAATGAGTGAATATAGGCTACAATACTATGAAGACTATGATCGAGTTTCAATGTATCACATGGAGACAGCCTCAACTCTCATTCAGATGGTGAAGCAAAATCAGTGGCAAGACCAACACCTTCAAGGAATCTAGACATGGATTTAGAACGGAGAGCAATTTAAAGAATGGAGGATTTGTGCCGATGGATCGTTGTACTTCAAGGAGCGCCTAGCAGTTCCAACAATCGTGGAAGTAACGAAGGCTGTAATTGATGAAGCCTATAGGTCTTAGTTCGCCATTCATCCAGGGAGCACAAAGATATATCGTGATCTGAAGAGACAATATTGGTAGAGAGGTATAAAGAAGGATGTCCAAGAATATGTAGTCAAGTGTGCGACTTGTCTTTAGGTGATAGCCGAGCATCAGAAGCCAGCAGGTCAGCTTCAACCACTTCTTATTCCAAGGAGGAAATGGAAGCACATCACGATGGATTTTCTTAGCAGATTACTAAGGACAGAGCAAAGGCATGATGCAAATGGGTCGTGGTCAACAGGTTGACGAAATCAGCTCATTTCATTCCCTTCAGGTTGACTTGTTTGAGGAGAGTACTTGGAGAATTGTATTTATAGAACATAGTGCAGTTGTACGGAGTTCCTTTGTCCATCACATCAGATTCAATGCCAAGTACTAGAGAAGCTTTTAGGAAGCCTTGGGCACGGATTTGAATTTCAGCACAACATTTCATCCTCAGACCGATGGGCAATCTGAGTAGGTTATTCAGATTCTCGAAAACATGTTACGTGCATGTGCGATAGATTTCGACAAGAATTGGAAGAAGTACTTGCATTTGGTGGTGTTTGCATACAACAACAGCTATCAATCGAGCATTAGCATGGCACCGTTTGAAGCATTATATGGACGACCGTGTCGGTCACCGGTGTGTTGGGTTAAACCAGAAGATAAGATTATTCTTGGGCCAGATGAAATTCGTGATAGTAATGAAAAGGTCACTGTAATCGGAGATAGATTGAAAGCAGCTCAGAGTAGGCAGAAGAGTTACGTGGATAGAAGACGTTGACCCTTGGAATTCAAGATAGGAGACTTTGTTCTCTTGAAGGTATCGCCTCGCAAGGGCATCGTGCGATTCGGAGTAAGTGGTAAGCTTGCACCGAGGTGTGATGGGCCATTCGAAATTATTCAACGTGTTGGTGTGTTTGCTTATCGCCTAGATCTTCCTCTTGAACTTTCTCATGTTCACAATGTATTCCACGTGTTGATGCTTCGCAAGTGTCCGCCTGAGCAGGCTAAGAACGTTTTGTTCCATGATGTGTAGATTTAGGAAAACACAACATATGAGGAAGTGCCAATTCAGATCATTGATAAAAAAGTGATCAGTTTGAGTCGACGTGATATTCCATTAGTAAAGGTCATGTGGCAAAATCACGGGGTTGATGAAGCCACTTGGGAATTGGAATTGAGTACGCGGGAGTTGTATCCACATTTGTTTTGTTTCTGAACCAAGTTGTAAATTTCGAGGGCAAAATTTCTTTTAGAGGTAGAGAATTGTAATGCCCCAAAGTTAATTAAATGTTATTAGTATGTAAAATGGTTAATTAGTGTGCCATAATGAGTATTTTAAACTTAATTTGATTATTTTGTGGAATTTCTAAATTAATGTTGTTTTTTATTATTTTAATGATTTTTAATCACTTTAAATTATTTTGTTTGTTATTTTAAATTTTGAAACAAAACAATTTGACTAATCCAAATAAGTCTTATTTGAAATTAGTGTGCTACTGCACATGATTTTGTGCAGCTAACAGTCTCTTCCTCTCTTTATTTATTTCTCTCCTTTCTCTCTTTTCACTAAGCTCTCTCACTCTCCCTCTCACTCTCTCTCGCTCGTCTCTCTCTCTGCCTCTGTTTCCCTCTCAATTTCTCTTAAAATTTTGAATTAAAAATTCAAACCCAAGCTTTGGATCAGTGAATTAGAGGCTCGAAAACGTGATTGAGCAACCAAGGATATGATTTAAAGCTTAATCTGAGGTTAGTTTTCAAATTTTAAAACTTTTTCAATTTCTCATATTTCTTGGTGTTTTTAAATTTAAGCTTTCCTAAACCTAGAAAACCTTCAATCTAGGTTAGAGGAACTTAGAACTACTATAATTTAAGCTTTGTTTGATCAAAAACGGATTTGAATTAAGATTTTTCATTTTTCTCTATTTTTCCCTATTTTTGAACTTTTTCAAAATCTTTGAGCAAATCTTGTTTAAATTGGTTCAAAAGTGTTTTGTATTGTTTTTCTACCATCTATGAATGATTTCCATGCCCGAGAACTAAGAAAAATAGGTTGAAATGAAGATTTAGGCTCGAGAGGCCGAAAACCCATGCTTAGAAAATTCTAAAATTTTTCAGTTCAGCGGGCCGAACTTCGTGTACAGTAGGCCGGATTCATGAGTTCGACAGGCCGAATTCATACGATCAGTAGGCCGAACTTGAAAATGTTCGGCCGATCGGACTTGGTTTTGTAGCAGGCCAAACTATACAGTTTGGTCGGCCAAATCAAGGAGACCGACAAGCCGACCAGACATAGTAAAATTTTGTTATTTTTTACCCTTTTTACAGTTTTGAACCCTGATTTAGATTTTAACGATACCATATGATTTTGCAAACTTAATGGCACACTAGGACACCATGAGGTAGTTTAATAACATAGAATATCTCGAGCTAGATACTAATAGACTTAGTTATTATACGTTTAAGGTTGTTCGTAGTTCCGTGAAGCTAACGTGTAGTGGACTGGGATTACGGTGTGGGACATTGGAACCAGTATTGAGGTAGGACTTCTTCCCCTTCCTTGGTAGCCAGTTTTAAATGTTTTGGCCTCAAAAGAATTTTTAACAAAAAATTTTTCAATGATTGGTTGAAAAAGGACTTTTATTGACTGATTTCATAAGCAGTAAAATTGAGGTGGTTTTCATAATAAACCTTATAATGAATGTAAAAGACTATATTTGGTAAGAAGAGATTTTAATAATTATAGAAAGATATGTATATATGTATATATATATATTAGGGCATGATGCCATATCAAAGATAGGGTCGTATAGTGCACGACCTTGGGGGCAAGTCCTGAAACCCAGCTAGGCCACTTCGATGGTGATATAAATGTGGTTGCCTAGAAAAGAATATAAAGGTACTTTCTGGACGGACTATTTATAAAAGATATATTTACATGATTTTATTTTTTTAACTATGTTTTCTGTTATTTGTTTTCAAAGGTAAAATTGTACTTCAATTAAATATCTATTTGTAAAATATAGTCCTACTAAGCCCTTCGCTCACCTTTATTTGTTTTAAAATCTTTCCCCCCTCTAGGTGGATTTCAGCTTAGCATCGGAGAAGAATCCGTTGACCGGACTTGCGACCAATAGAAGACTCGGGTAGATTGTAGTACAGATAATTTAAGACATGTATAACTTTAACTTTCTCTTTTACTTTGGACTGTGGTTGTAATTTAATATTGTCTGTACCATATGTGTGCACAAGTTGTGGGTCAGTGGGACCTATGCTCATTTCCTTTTATTTCCTTATTGTTTACTTTGTTATCCATATTTGTTTAATCATTATAAATGCTTGTTTTAAAAAGGTTTTAAATTATCATATTTTTATAACTAATCAATTACTTCAACCTATGTTTAATAAAAAAATTTTATTTAATTAACTTAATTAATCTACCACGTCACCTTCTATACCCCAGGACATGACACAAATGTTGAGAATTTAGGCTTGTTGGAGCCACTTAGACATAGAGTTATATCTTAGGATTTTTTTTTTTTTTTTTTTTTGGTTATTGACTGAAGCTTAGACAACAGTTTTCATTAAAAAAAGGGTCTTGGAAGCTATCTTTTATACCATGACGGACAATTACACAGAGGCTTTTTAATTGTCATGAAAAGCTTACATGACAATTTAAAACCGTCGTGAAATATACAATTTGTAGTACTGTCTTAAGACTTTCTAAGTGCAATTTTATAGAGTGAATTAATTGTTCATCTTTAACAATTAATTTTTCTAAGCACTTAAGTAGCTGAAAGGAAAAACTCAGTGATGAAGAATTCTTGCGTTGTGCCCACACACATGATAATTCGCTAACGGAGAATAATGTCAAACATCCATTGGTGGATATTCACAAAGTTTTGTTTTGGTGTTTGGCTTCTGTCTCTTAGTAATGTGAAGTAAATTATGTAATAATTTATTGTTCATAACAATATGAGTCAATATCTGTTTATAAAAATTTTGAAATTTTGTTGCGTCAAATATTATTATTTTTCCAACATGTCTCTCATCATTTGGATTCAATGCTCCTAATTTTTTTTTAAAACTCATTGTATTTACAATATCTTGAGCTTTTATATAAAGTGCTTTTGATAATTTAATTGTACCTTCTAGCAAAGTTTTCATAAAATACAAATCGAGTGAGAAACTAAAATGATAGCATCAATTCTAATAAATTATTTTTTACAATCTTTTTTTTAATTCATTTATTCATAAAAATTTGGTAATCAAGCCAAATACCATAATTAATTGAACTAAAATGTGCATCACTAGAATGTTTATGAGTGGTTTCTTCATTTAGGTCTTTACCATTTGATGTTTTACCATCCTTGACTGCTTTAGCAATTATAACCTTTTTTCACAAAAAAATATTAAAATGTTTTGATGATGTTTCTTTCCTATGAGTATAAGAGCAAGTTGAAATCGATGATTAAAATAATGAACATAAAAAGCACTTAGATTTTTCTTCAATATATATGTTTTAAGACCATCAAACACTCGTCTACCACGTTACTTTCCGCATAATAACCTTTTTCTTGTAATGTAGATATGCTTAATCTATGTCTAAAAAACAATTTATGAATTGCAACCTTTGATGACAAATTTGTGATACTAGAAACATTTTCAATCTATGCAAAACATTCAATTATATGTTCATTCTTATCCACATACGCAGTTCAACAACCATAAGCTCTTTTATTGCAAATGTCATGTGATTCCTATCCTTTATAAGAATATCATTTCAGTCAATTTAACATAAACAATATCTTTTTGAATGTATGGTGATGTGATGGTTGGATAATCATTTTATCACAATTGACCAAGAAATATCTATACATTCTTGTAATCAAAAACTCAATAGAATGTTTAGAAAACCAAGAAAATTTAGCCAGGAAGAAATTAAAAAATAAAAAAACTCAAAAAAATAAAGTGTTACATTTGTGAAAAATATCATCACTGTTGGATACATTAATCAAAATATTGAATTCTAATATTGTCATTTGGAACTCTACTTCTGCGTTTTGGTCTCGTTCTAATTAAACAGTCCCTAATCTCCTAATGAGCTCAGTTGGCTTTTGTTCTTGTCTATTATGTCACTTGATCTTATCTTATATGTCCTTTTTTTACCGTTATGTAAAAATGTTAAGATTGATGTCATAAGGAACAAATATTTTATTTGTATTTATGACATTTATGATTAGATAAATAACAACACAATTATTTTATGTGTCCATAATGGTCCTCATATTCATATCATTCATTGTACTTAAGTAACCATGTGATCTATGACTACTAAGACTGAATCTTGAAATTAGGCATATATACGGTTTATATGCAGATAAATACCATTCCAAGATTAATAGTCTAAATATAGCGTATGTTTGTAGATAAAGCTTGACACTTTATTCGTGAAAATATTGTTATAGAGATCTATTTCTAATTTGGAAGGTGGTCTATCATGACAATTTTAATAAATTTTTGGCTCAATGGTAGATGCATTGGTATACTTGACTTAATAGTGGTCATATATTAGATTGGATCTAATGTGCAATTGATTCAATAATACTTTTGTTTACTTAAATCATTTCACTTTCACAATCCTTAAGTGCAATTGATTATATAATAATTTTGTTAACTTAATTTATGTGTCATCTTAATCCTCAAGTGGATTGATTACTCTATTTTTGTATTGTACCTCTTTTAAAATGCCAAAAGCAAGAATTCTGATGAACAAAGGTTATATTGTCAGTATGTCGAAAAAATGATGTATACTCAATGAGAGCATAATCTACAAATATAGAATCCATATCTCTATAACAAAGACTCAACGTTATCTCTTCGAATGTATATTTTGAAACTTGAAAAAGAATGAGGCCCCATTCATTTAAATACATATGGTAATTGGATGATATTTTATTTGTATGTGTCGGAAAAAGAAAGTTTTTCCAATGGTGGAATAATTAATGGAACTTTGAAATAAAATAATCAGCAAAAACTTTGTTTATAGATAACTTATTAGAATATACATAATATGAGAGGTTAACAACAAATACTGATTGTAGTCTCATATATGACATATTATCATTACTACAAAATTATAAATAAACGACAAACTTTAGGCGACTATTTTGAATAAATCACAATAAAAAGTTTGTAAAAAACACGACACGGATGAAATTTATGAAAATCATGGTGGAATCTTATTACTCCATGAAGGTTCATAAACATTGTGGAATAGTAAGAATCCACGATAGCTTTTGTAAATTTCACACATGGCACATTTTGTGGTCATGTAAGACACAACAATTTTTACAAAAGACCATCGTGTAATGCTCAAATAGTTTTTGAAATTCGAAATTCAAATTTAGTCGAAGATTTTTTATCATATTTAGTCTCTCATACTTCCCATCACTCTCTTTCTATTCTTTGCCTATCTCTTGCCTTTTTCTTTCATTATCTCCCAAACTTCTCATAGAGGAAAAAACCAAAGTTCTTTATTTTTATTTCATTGGAGATTATCGGAGGTAAATGAAGGCATAAAGATAGTGCACAAACTATTGATAACTCTAAAAAAATAGAATTTTTTTTACATTTAGTGACACGTAATTTTGCTATGTTTTAGGAATTTTAATTTCATTTGATTCAATTTTGTTTTAGTTTGATTATGTTTTTAATTTAATTTTATAAAATTTTAGCTTATTTTAGTTTCTCTCTAATTATTCATTTTTCTCTATTTTATTGGTAAAATAAAACAGGGGTAAAATATGGTGCCAAGATGGGGCAAGAAAGGTAAAGAAAAAATCAAATTCAATTTGCACTAGACCACCAACAAGCTCCAAGAAGCTTCCCCACTTTCTACTTGCGTGGGCAACCATCGGATCAGCTCTTGAAATCCATTAAAAAGCGCATGTAATACACTCCTGATAGGCGCGTGTTTTTGAAGTTCAGCAATGGCCTCTCGCCACTTGCAGCGCTCCATGTGTCGTGTGGTGTCAGTGCACTTAGCCCAGCGTCCTCCATCCCATGTGATGCAGCCCATCCTCCTGCTATGAAGTCTCGAGTCTGGTCCTCTCTCGCTTAGCCGTGTGTCGCTCCCAACTCCTGTACCTAATAGAACATCATCACCTATCCAAACGTGCAAAAGCGCTAAAGCACGCTTTCCTTTCTCGTGGCTAGCGACCTGGTGGGAATAAAAACAAAACAAGAACGCCACTTTTTGAGGAAGACTCCGTTCATATAGTGAAGCTGATTTCCAATGAGAAAAGAATGAAGAAAAAAAAGAAAAAAAAAAAGAAAATAACTTTGCAGTGTAGGTTTATTTTATTTTTTTAGGATTTACTTTTAATTTTAGATTTAGGTTTTTTAAGTTTCTTTTGAAGATGCTATTGAAGAGTATTCTTAAAGTTATAAAAAGGAGGAGGAAGACGATTGGAAAAGAAAGAACTTAAAATTTGTAACACCTTTTTTTGTGAATTCTTTCTCATTTTTGTTTTTTTTTTATTTTTGTATATTTAAAAAAGTTTGAATATTAGTTTTATTAATTTTTATTTTTAGTTTTATTTTTATTTATGAATTGGTTTTGTGTTCTAGCCTTTTAGGGTCTAAATGGATCCTACTAAGGGATTTTGATTTATTTTTGCTCTTTTGGATTAGTATGTGATTATAGGTAATTGTCTATTCTTTTATGTGCTCAATGCTCACAGTGATTTGGCCAATCATTAAGTCTTGATGTTGAACTTAAATGAAATTAGAAAATGGAATTTGGGTCTTGATTAATAAAAAGGCATGTGTAATTTAGAATAGGAATATAACATTAGTGCATGTATAGTCACTTTGAAGGCTTGAATTTTATGGATTTGTGTTAATTAATTCCTCATAAGAATATAGGGGTTTTAGTTAATATGAATCTGTAAATAGTTTATAGGAAGAGGCAAGTGGGTTAATTTCGTGCACTCAATTAACAATTCCAATTAAATGAATCACATAGAGAGAATTTATTTCAAATGAAGTTAATTAGGCAAAATTGGATTCCTAGAGCTTAGTGTTGTCATTTTTAGTTTCATTTATTTTATTTTTAATCGATTATTCAAATAATTTTAGAGTTAATATAACTTCGGTAATTAACGAAAAATTAAACACGGTTTCCGTGAGAATGATACTCTTCTCATCATTATATTATTTGTTAATGCAAAATTGTGTACTTGCAATTTTCTAACAAACACCCATTTAAACAAAAATTAAAATTTTTATGAGAGAAAAAATTGTAGCTAAATGGTTTAAACTATGGTTCCACTCTATGAAACATATGAGACATTAGTGTGGATGTTTATCCAAATCAAATTTAAACTTGGAATTGTTAGCTAGTGAATTTGAAATCTTAGAGTTAATATTTTGTCTATGATGTGGTTAGATTCATTTAAGTGTTTATTTGAGAGAGTAGTTAAAACCATCTCTTATGACTAGAACTTTTTTTGCTTAAATTTTATGAGAAAAAACATTGTAGCAAAAAAGGTTTCAACCATAAAAAACCATTCCAATAACCAGTTTTTCTAAACAGGTTTCAAGGTTAACTTATCTGTTTGTTTGATGTAAGATCTTGATACATATTTCTCTCTATCGATAATAGTTTTCTACTGTTTGATGTTTGAATATCGGGGAAAAAAAGTGTCTATCAATACCATGCCGTGGCTAACGGGGCAAATCTTTATAGCTAAAACCAGC
>CAMOHE010054382.1:120501-148007 GCA_946598075.1 Artocarpus hirsutus | reverse complement strand
GCATGTTATTAATCACAATAGTTTGCTACAATTAATGTTTTAAAGAACGAATGTAACGACATCTGTGACGTCCGAAAGGGGAGCGTTATAATTGGATTCCTAGAGCTTAGTGTTGTCATTTTTAGTTTCATTTATTTTATTTTTAATCAATTGTTCAAATAATATTAGAGTTAATATAACTTCGGTAATTAACAAAAAATTAAACATGGTTTCCGTGAGAATGATACTCTTCTCATCATTATATTCTTTGTTTATGCGAAATTGTGTACTTGCACTTTTCTAACAAACACCCATTTAAACAAAAATTAAAATTTTTATGAGAGAAAAAATTATAGCTAAATGATTTAAACTATGGTTCCACTTTGTGAAACATATGAGACATTAGTGTGGATGTTTATCCAAATCAAATTTAAACTTGGAATTGTTAGCTAGTAAATTTGCAATCTTAGAGTTAATATTTTGTATATGATGTGGTTAGATTCATATTTAAGTGTTTATTTGAGAGAGTAGTTAAAACCATCTCTTATGACTAGAACTTTTTTTGCTTAACTTTTATGAGAAAAAACATTGTAGCAAAAAACGTTTCAACCATAAAAAACCATTCCAATAACCAGGTTTTCTAAACAGGTTTCAAGGTTAACTTATCTGATTGTTTGATGTAAGATCTTGATACATATATCTCTCCATCGATAATAGTTTTCTACTGTTTGATGTTTGAATATCGGGGAAAAAAAGTGTCTATCAATACCATGCCGTGGCTAACGGGGCAAATCTTTATAGCTAAAACCAGCAATAGCATTTGGCACGCACGCTCAGCCTCCCAAAAAAAAAAAAAAAAACAATTAACTACCAAGAAGTCCGAAGGTAAGGACGAGGGCTTTATACAAGTCTTCGGAGACTACTCCACTTTCGTCAGCTAATAGTCACTCTCATTTCGTCATTGTTTCCCTAACCCCAAAATACATAAAAGATGGTTCGAAACTCGCAATGATTTTGTTGCCATTGGGTGATCTTAATAGTCCATCATTTCCAATGCATTTTCGAGAGTGGACCACTAAACAGTAGTGGAAAGTTGGGTAAATTGTGCATATATATATATATATATATATGGCATACACTAGCTTGAATGTGTATTGCTACATCGAAGAAACTTTGTTGGACTCGATGAATCAGTAATAATCCCTGATCTCATTTAGTTTCATTTACCACATGTTTTCTACAATATATTTGTGTTACCATTATGTTGATTCTAACTAATTAGCTAAAACAGCTTGTAGTATATAAATTATACATCTTAATATGGCCCCCTTTCTTTTGTAAAAAAGGATTCATTAACCGAAAAAGAGAACACAAAAAGCCCCCAAAAAGATCCCTCTCCGCAAGAGCCAGAACAACAGAAAGTCTTCAAGACAAGCAGTAGGTTTCATGTTTTCGGTCAGGTCTGAACAACAGAAACCTAATTAGCCTTTAGTTTAAGGTCATGACAATAAATATATATATATATATATATATATATATAGATATGTACAAACTGAGTTTAGCACAAGTCTAAGTGAGAAAATGACAGACAACAAAATCTGAAAAAAGATATCCGCACTGTAGAACATGAGTTTGATCATTACTAAAGAAGTAACAAATCACTATACTCTCCATATAAACAAACTAATGTGGCGTTCGGTAGAAAAGTTAAAATTTTATGGTTTTAATTATAAATTGTAATATATAAAAGTTTTATATTATAGTTAGTTTTTGTTTTATATTATAGCACGTAAAAATTTTATATTATTTTTTATTGAAATTGTATGGTTAAAAAACTACAAACACCCAATCAATTTGTCTTCTTCTCCTTATATATATATATATGTGTGTGCGTGTGAGCACTTGAATATATATATATATACTTGTATATCTTTCATTCTTCAGATGAGGGAAGTGGGTTCCAAGGAAGAGAAAGAACAAGAGAATGGTGTGCCCGCTGCCTTTTTTGATTTGAGGGTGGTGTAAAAAGTTGAGTCTCTTTTCGAGATCAGTTAAATAAGGCGCAAAATTGTAGGGCATTGTTACTGAAAAAAGAGATGTGTATATGCCTTTTGCCAGTTCTCTCTCTATTTTTTGTACTACTGTTTCAGCCTTTGACATTACTCTATGGGCTGATATATATGAGGACTAGTGAGTGAGCAGTGTGACTGAGTGATATAGAATAGCCATCATTACTAATGAACAAAGGATTATTATTCACTGGCATGGGCCACCATGATGCTAAAGAAGCTGTGTCACCGCTAAAATGACACATATGTTACATTTCAAATGTCCTCATCTTCTGGCCCTTAAATCTCCCACAATCCCAAGCCATCATTTGCTTTGTTTTTTATTTACTGTTTGAATAAAGATATGGGATTTTTCAATTGTTTTTCCCTCACTTGGGAAAAGGGGGGAGAGAAGCTATTTGTAAGTTTTTCGCTTCCAAAATCACATGTATTTATATATATATCTACTACTTGAGCACCAAAATTTTTTTGAAAGTGTGTGTCTGTAATACGTGCCTCTAATCATTCTGAA
Organism: Artocarpus hirsutus; assembly: GCA_946598075.1. NCBI lineage: Eukaryota > Viridiplantae > Streptophyta > Magnoliopsida > Rosales > Moraceae > Artocarpus > Artocarpus hirsutus. The sequence continues at coordinate 145,448 of CAMOHE010054382.1, read as the reverse complement.
TTTAAACTAAAGGTGAAAAGATGTATAATTGAAGCGCAAAAAAAGATCATGATCTATCAATCAATGAAATGAAAAAGATTACCAACTTTTTAGGCATATCACCGTTTCATGTAAAGATTATGCACTTTTGTAAAGGACATAAATATATGTTGAGGGGTGCTCTCTCTCTCTCTCTCTCTCTCTCTCCCCCCGAAGTTGCAACTTTTTATTTCACCACTTTTTATAATATATAGTTTTGAAAATTGAAACATTTATGTGTGGTTATCATGTGTGAGATTTGGAGGGAAAAGGGGAAATCTTTTGTCACCATATGTTGTTTGACAAAAAGTGTTGGTTTTGGGTTACTCTCTTACCCGTTTCTTAATATAATATGTTTTGAATGAAGATCTAAATGTGTGAAAGGCAAAAGATATACACTAGACACGGGTACTGATGTTTTTAACGCCTTACATAAAAGAGGACACAATGTCAGTATAATTGTGATACTGATCACTTCCATTGTCCGTGTCGTTTGAATAATGAGGTACGGTTCTAACTAGACAGGACTAATCATGGCTTTTTGCTAGCAAATTCCACGCCACGCGGAACTGTGTACGTATTTTTTATGGAATATTTATCTTTTTTATACTTTTGTTTTAGTTTAATTTAAAACTTATATGTTATGTTTTTATCCCATCCAATATGCACTTTTATATTGTTCAATTAACTTAATTATATTTTATTTACGTCAATAATTAATTTTAATATTTAAAATAATCAAATTACCTTAAAAAAAATCAAAAACAAAAACACATAAAACATCAATTTTTTAAGATATTTTATACATTTTTGAAGTAAAAAAACCTTAATATAACCTCTTCAAGAAAAACTTTGTACAAAGTTTTTTTAAGTTTTTGAAGTACTTTTATGTTCAATTTGAAAGCATGTTGGACAATTTCTTTAAGTCAAAATTGAAGATTGGTTGAAAAATGTATAAATTTATGTAATAAATCTAATATGAAAGTAATATTTGACGAGATAAAAGTTAAAAATATAATGTTTAAACAAACCTAAAATATAAAAACGTAAATAACCCCTTTCATATTGAATAAAAGAAAAGGCTAAAATTAAAATTAGTAGTCTCTCCTTAATTAAATAAATATACACGTGTAATGAACAGGTCTCTTCGAAGATATTTATAATTAATTTGAACCAAATTACTTGAAGATAGATGCATGCTTGGAAGAAGGGAAAAAACTGAAGATTAATGATTTTTTTTATTTTAAGAACTAAAGATTAATGTTTTTTAAAGTATCTTTTACATTCCTAAAATAGAATGAACTCAGCATGAATGGATAATAGCAGTGCATGAAGAATGTCCACGTTGAAACATTATTATCTATTCACAACACACAAACAGACACACATCACAGAGAATTCTAAATGTCAAAAATCTATGCCCTCATGCTCATTGCTCCATGCAAATGATCATTGGTACTCTTTTGGATCCTAACATCCAAATATTTTAACACATAAATTAAATATTGTATTTTTTTTTTTTTTTTGTTGGAAAAGCACTGGCCTAACACTATTAATTCGAACTAGAATGTTTCATATTTTTGGAGGAATTCACATTCTCTTATATTTATTAAAATTCTAGGAATGAACAAAAGAATTTGTTGTACAAAATACAATAGAAAGAAAAATAAATGGCTGCGCGAGGTTTGTACGAATATATATTTGTACCTCAAGAGCTACTGCTTTTAATTTTGGGGGTTTTAGAGTTGTTCATTAGCTAACGTGACGTCAACAATATAGTTGAAAAACAAAAAATAAAAAGGGAATATTTTATGGAACTTGTAACAGCCAAGTTTTCTTTCTTTATTAATTTTTCTTAAGGAGCACAAGATATCAAGAATAATAAAGTTTTATTTTTTGCCACTGAATAATAACTAGTACTTAAAAATCAAATTTAAACACTAAAGTTTTAATTACTACAATATAAATCTTTCATATACAATAACATAAAGCAACAATACACTTTAATGTAAACTTTTCATATATTATAATACTTAAGTTTGGATTTGGTATTCTAATTTGGCTGCTAAGAAGAATCAAAAAATCATGTCCTTAAATATATATAAAAAAACAAAAGAACAATAAAGCGAGGAAATCAAGAATTTCAATGGTTGAAAAATAAAGATAAAAGATTTAATTTCAGGGGTTGTATCGAGCAATATATGCGTGCGTAAACTAAAAAAAGGGGTTGTACCTTAAAGACCACTTTTAAATGGCTCAAAATTTATCCCAAAAGTAGAAGCATATATATACACACACATATATATATAGGTGCATGAAGATACATATACATAAGACCTTGGCTAAAGCAACCTCTATTCATTAATTAATAATTCCACATAATTGTGTGCAACACATGTACCCCCGTGAAACAACCGACGCCTACTTCTTATCATCTGTGCTCTTCAACAATGTGCGTCTCAATATATATTAGTTTAAATACAAAATCAATACTCAATGGTCAATACCCTACCAAGAAAAAAAAAATATAATTGAAAACTGTGTGTATATATGTTTAGAAAAAAAAGAAAAAAAAAAACAGAAAGACACACATGATCAAAGAGATATTTGAATTGTATATTACGAGATTGCGGCGGCTATCCATACCCCAAATTTCGCCACCAATCACTCCTAGACCTTATATATAAAAAAAATATTCCAACAATTTTATTAGAGAAAAGAAAATATTCTAAGTTAAAAATAAAGGAAATATTCTCAAGAAATATACGCTCAGAAATTGAAGAGACGAGAGGTAGATCATGATAAGAGCAACCAGACAAAAACTGGATAATCCTGTAGTAGATTTTTTTTGCTTTTCCTTTTGCCCTTTTCACTTCATATATATAATAATAATACATATATATATATATAGATCTTTCACACGTATAGAAGATAAAATGTACGAGGAAAACGCGTTATTTGATGGCAGGTTTTATCCATCCGAATCCGTATTCTACCTACAGTGGTCAAACTAGACGACTGCCTATATACATATATGACATAAATAAATATAGAGCCATGACATATATAAATATAAAGCCATGAAAAACATCAATATTTTTCAAATAAATATGATAATAACAACATTTTCATCTAAAAGCTAAACATAGAATATATAATCTGACGGATAATGATCAAGAGCAAGATGTCTGGGTTTGTACGGTAAGAAAGACAGAAATATATATGTATTAAAATGTATAAAAGTGAGAAGACAATGAAACATGTTATTATTTACATAGATGTAAATTAAGGAACCAAAAAAACAAAAAAACCAAGTGTTGATTAACATGTTGGCAGCCATGGCTTAGATAGATGGACTAAAGAGATAAAAGACCCCTCTTTCCTGCACCATCATAATCACCATGCTTTCATTCCTGTCTATGGTTCTTTTTTGTTGATCTCTCTTTGGTTTTATATATCACACTAAATATTAATTATGTAAATATAACATGTGCCTAATCTGAAGAACAAATCCATGATTCCACCATACCTTCACTTCTAGCTGCTATATTAATCTCCGTTTTACTCCCATGAAAATCCGACGACGAAGAAGCCGAGTAGTTCATTTTATGACCATTGGAAGCCGTAGAAGCAGTAGCGGTGGTAGTATTAGTTGCATATCCGCCATTAATGGACCTCAAAAAAAGGCCTTCATCAGCGTTACTGTTATTGTTCCCACCGTTTCCATTGTTGTTGTCGTTTGAGCCCATTCCGTCAGTACTAGTGCCCCAGTTCGCCGTCGTCGTTATCGGAGGATTTTGAAGCCCACCCAGCCGAGAAGGAGGAGGGTTTGAACTAACGTTAGCATTGACATTGACATTGACATTAACATGGTGGCCATGGCTCAACCCAAATTGATCTGGTCCCAGAAGAGCGGAAGCAGATGTAGAGCCAATCTTCGGGAATTTCATCGGAGCGTTCTGGAGAAGAGAATGAAAGCTGAGAACCGGGTTGTTCTGAAGATTGAGAAGACCACTGTTCTGGGCGTTTATGGAAGCGTTTGAAGAAGTTGTCGTCGTCGGTGGCGGTGGCGGTGGAGAAGATAAAGAAGTACTTGTACTGTTGACAAAGGGTGGTGCTGTTTGCTGATTAATCTTCTGAGCGAACGGTCGCAGAAGATTGTAAGAAGTATTACCTGTCGTCGGCAAAGGATGATGAAGAGGATCCAACGGTGACGATCTGATGCCCGAACCCGACCCAAACAGATCCAACCGGGTCCTGGGGAACGGCGAGGAGGTAAAAGGGGGGGCGGGGATGCCGGTAAACTCCTGGACCATGGCTCGGAAATTGTTGGTGTCGGTCGTCAGCACCGTCGTCGGTGCCCGCCGGGAAGCCCTCGACCGCTTCTTCGGGTTGCGAGCGGGGGCGCCGTTGGAAGCGATATTAACGACGTCGTTTCGGTCTCCGCAGGACGACGACGTTGACGGCCCAAGCTGGGGAGGGTGGATTTGGGATCGAGTTTGAATTTCTGGAGAGATCTGAAGCGCCGGAAAATTAGTAGCTCCACCGGCGATGAGTGATCTTTGACCAAGTTGAATATTGTTGTTGAAATTAGGTTGGGAAGAGGAGGGGATTAAGGAGACAAGATCGGAGGAATTCGGGTCCGATCTGACGTGTTTGGGCCAGACCACGTCGAGATTGAGGAGAGGGTTTGGGTTGAGATCGGGCCGAGCAGACGACGAGACCGGGTCGAAGAAGTTGGAGAGAGGATCGAACATGGAAGATTGGTGGGGGTGATGAACGACGTCGTTTTGTGGGTTGTTGCTCAAGAGCGCTGAGATCGACTCGGCTGCGCGTGAGTCGTATTCCTCGTCGCCGCCGCTGGAGGATTGCATGCTGCCGCTGGTGTTACCGGAATCCATTGTTTATAGAGAGAGAGAGAGAGAGAGAGAGAGCGAGAGAGCGATGGGGATAGATGTGTAAATAATTTAGAGAGAGAAGGAAAAAGAGGTGGGTTCAGAGAGATTTGCTTGCTTGTTACTTACACACACAACAGAGTCATTTATGAGAGAGAGAAGGACAGAGAGAGAGAGAGAGGGTTTCTGGCTTTTTGGAAGGAGAACTATCAGAGAGAAGTAACAGAACCCATGTCTTCACTGAAACTAAAAAATTAAAAAAACAGTTTTTTTGGGTGGATTTATGATCTGAAAGAGTTTAGGTTTGTCTTTGAGCAAATGGGTAAGAAAGAAGTGTTACAAAAGAGGACAATAAGCAATTAGCAAAGCACAGTTAATGAATTGATGTGTGGGTTTTCCTACTTTTGCAAAGAGAGAGAGAGAGAGAGAGAGAGAGAGTATGGACAGGGATATAACTGATAACAGCTTAATTTGGTGTTTCCCTTTCCCCTTTTTACTATATCTGGGGTTAAAGCTGAAATAAGGTTTGTTTGAAGAGATTTTAGCTCTCAATAGCTAGAGAAAGAACAGAGAGAAGGGAGAAAAAGAAAGAGAAACAAAGGAAAGAAAGGGGTTGTTCTCTAGCCTTTTTCTTCTCTAAAAGAGAGGCTGCTTCTGCTTGGCTGTTCCACTCAAAAATATCAGAGTGGGGTAGAGGTTTATTTGGTCAAAGTATGTACGAGTTGTGGTTTTGATTCGCAGTGTGAAAGCAAGAAAAAGATATACGGTTTTATGTAAAGATGTTTAAATTTGTATAGTTTATTTGGGACTTAATAATTTGCTATGTTAGATACATATGGTCATTTTATAACTTTTTGGGTTATTTTATTTTTTGAACTAATGAGGTGGGAAAGGCAAGCAACCAAATTTGGGGAGCATGGTTGTTGGATTGTACAAGAGGAATTAGAACCACCAAAGCCTACGTTATTTTTCAAAGACCAAGAGAAAAAAAAAAAAAAAAATGAAAGATATGTAGAAGTGGAATATAATTATCATACTTACATTGGAAAACAATTTCATGTTGCATTGTTTATAGTTTTGTCTCTCGTTTGCAGGGTCGGGCTTAATTACTCTCCCATGAACACTTCATAATTTTATTTCCTGATTTTTTTATTTCAAAAATAAACAAAAATTAATCCACAGCTTAATTTGACCAAGTCAGAAACCCTGATAAAAGATCATAGGTGAGTGAAGAATTAAAAAAAAAAAAGGTGAAAAATTTCAAAGTCCTGGTTTTTTTTTTTAATTATAGTTACTTGGGGAGTCTTTCAATTTTACCCTGCTAGAAAATATAGATGGAAAATCATGATATTTCTCCTGCTGTTCTATATTTCTTTTACAGATATCTCTCCACTACTTCTCTAAATATGCTTGTGTCTCTGCAACTTCTTTCCCACTTTCCTTTTTCCATTTCTTTAATGCAAAATCACTGTTGGCAAATTATAGAAGGAATTCAAACGAAGGCCATATCTCCAATCTGAGTTTGGATAGATCAGTTCAACAACATATATCTAACTTTCGCTGCAACCATCACAACTATAAAAGGAACCAATATTATTTTCTTCCTCTTCTTTACTACCTCCTTGGAACATTAAATAACCATACTTAATAATATTTAAACTAGCTTTAGTTATTGATATATACACATCATTATCATTCTTCGTGTACTATATTCTTTTCCCTCATATCTTTGGGCTCTGGTCCCTTTTTTTGCCCCCACAAAACCAAACCCTAACATCCCAATTCTCACGTTTCTTATGTACACAAGTAATGTATGTGTGCATGCATCATGTATGTATATATATATATATATATATCAAGTATGCTATTTATTATTAACAGTACTGTTTTAACCTATATTCATACTCTATATATATATATCTATATATATATCCATGGGATGTATATTTAGACAATGATAAAGGATTCTTGATATTTAGCTCTTAAATAATAACTCTTGGACTGTGAAAGGGGCAGCACCATTTCACCTTAATTTATGACAAGCACGGTTATAATATCTTCCATCTAAATAAAACTTATTAGAACGAGAACAAGTTTTACCTTCAGAAAGAAAGGAAAGGGGGGGAAAATGCAACGAAAACAAGTTTCTAAATGTATAATATAATCTGATCATGCAAAAAGTCATCCGGCAATTGAATCCGTAACGTTTTCTTAACCATTTCCTTTGGCATTAGAGGTCCAACTTGGGCTCATCTTTCTATGATTTTGCTATTCACATTCATATGAAATTTTATCATGAACAATTACGAATGCAAATGTGTCAAAATGTTTTAGGCTCTATTAAAATGAAACTACTATTCTCCTTAATTGATACTGTTAACAAATTATACTTTTTGTTTTATTAATATTTTGAACTATTTTTTATAATGTATATCATTTTTCTTTCCTTATTACTTCTTTTAAAATACGTTTTAGAAGATTGTATTGAGAATAAATTTTCTAGGTATATTGGCTTCAACAACCAGAGAATGTTAATTAGTCTCGGGTAATCGGCACTATTAATTCTTGAAATTTGAGTATAGTGATATTTTGTTCCTTAAACTTTTGATTTTGATAAATCATTTCCCAAATTTTTAATTTTTGACAGTTTTAGTCCTTGACATTAAAATTGACAACTAGTTCCTAAACTGAAAATTATACATAAATAGTTATAATAAATGTAAGATGTTATCGTTTTCACCAAGTTTTAACAATAATAAAGAGAATATTTTGCACATAACATAGCTTTTTTTTGAAAGTTTTCAAGTTTTAATGCAGTAAGGATATTATTATCTATATTAAATATCAAAAATCAATCGACAATTTTAGTGTGAGGGATGAAAATTTTCAAAAAAAATAAAATAAAAGCTGAAGTACTAATTTATTAAAATTAAAATTTAGGGACTAAAATGTCCCAATACTCCATGTTCAGAGACTAATAGGCTTATAAGGCACCAAAAAAGTTATTCTATCCACATGACTGTATAAAATTAAAAAAAATATTAATTCTTTGATAAGAATAATTAAGTAAGCAAAAAAGAAAAATCTGAGGAACAAAAAAAGATGCCCTGTCCGGTTTTCTAGAAAGCAATTAGTAAAACAGATGAATAAATTGACCTTTTTTTGAAAGGAATAAATTTACCGTTTTTGACAGTTAAGAAAAGAAACGAAGGAATGTATTTACAGATTATTTTTTTTTTTATCTTTATCAGGAGAAAAAAGTAGAAATATCCACGTGGCATTAATTATGGAGAAATCAATTACCTAATCATCTCCGATTTAAGTTGCTTGAACCTGTAAAACTGCTAGAGGCTTTTAACTGTATGTGGGCGCTATTTGGCCAACTACAAAGGTATGTGAAACCAATCCAAAAAACAATAAAAATATAAATAAAAATTTGAGATTGATGATGGAACCTCCATCATTTTCAATGAACCTGTACCCCACACAAAGGTTGCACATAAACGCAAACTGTGTAATAATTTTGCTATTATTATTTTTATTATTTTTATTTTTATTTTTATTTGGATCTTTAGCTTGATGGGATTTTCATTGATGGCTTACTTGTGCTATAATTATTTCACCTCTGAAAAATGCTGCCCAAAAAGTTAAAAGGGTAGGGATACTGAGAGGCGCCCCTCAAAATCTTACAATGAGCTTCCATTATTCCACGCATCTCAGAGCTGATGCCCATTGCACCAGTTATGTAATAAAGCCTAATTATTTCTGAATTCTATGCCATACAAGCATAAGGCCACATCCACCTAGCTCAAAACGATGGGAAGGCTTGGAATGAACCATTTTCTGTTTTGGGCATTTTTTTATATTAAAATTTAGTTACTAATTTAATGTGGCATTGACTATATGATATGCTATGCATCATTTGAACTGCCGCGCTCAAAGAAAAAAAATTGTGGCCGAAAATCGTGTCTTTGATTAATAACAATTAATCTAGCGCGTACTCTTTATTCGTTTGGGCACAGTGAGAGTTCAAAGAACAAAAAAAAATCCCCCATTTTTTTTTTGAAGAGAAACTGAATTTCATCAAAGAAGAGAAGAGTCCTCACCGACTAGACTGGAGAACTAGCGAGGAATTACATCAATCTAAACTGAAAACCGAACGGACAAACCAAATCTAGCCAGAGCATGAGCCATTCCGTTTACCTTACGTGGCCAAAAGTACATATACAACCCATATCATTCAAAAAACAACAAATGTCAAAAATAATGGGTCCCTTAGACCAGTAAAAACATGATCCGAGAGAACATCAACAGCAGTGCTACAATCAGATTTAATTAGACTAAACTTAAAACCATTCTCCATAGCAAAGAGCAGACCCCCTCTAATAGCCATTCACTCAGCTGTGAGAGGGGACAAAGGTCCCACCAACTGCTTGGAAAAGGCTGCCCAAATAGTTTCTTTGTTGTCGCGAATAACACCACCCACAACGGTTATTGTTGAATTTAGCCTCACAGCCGCGTCCACACTCAACTTAAGGGATCCCTGCAAGGGGGCTTACCGACTTGATTTTCCTCCCACGCTGTCTCATGTTCACAACGTGTTCTATATGTCAATGTTTTGAAAATGCCAACCCAAACCGAGCAAGATTATTGCATTCTATAATGTACCGATATAAGAGGATACAACCTATGAAGAAGTGCCAGTCTAGATTATCAATCAAAGGATAACAAGTGTACATCTTCGTCACATACCACTAGTACAAGTCTTATGGCAACACCACGGTTTCGACAAGGCAACATGGGAATTAGAATCAACGATGTGAGAACTGTACCGCACTTGTTTTGTTTTTGAGATGATTTCTAAGTTCGAATACGAAATTCCTTAAGGAATGAGAGTTGTAATATCCAAAACTAATTAATGATGATTAGTATGCAAATTTGGTAAATTAGTGTGCTTAATTACAAGTTTATCTAAAATTAATTATTTTGTGTCACTTTCTCATTTAATTGCATTTTAATTATTTTGTTGATTTATCTTAATTTTTCTCAGTTGTTAAATTATTTTTAATAAATTTTGGTATTTCACTTTAATTCCTCATAAATCAGATTTTATATATATAAAAAAAACTGATTACAACAATTTGGCAAATGCCAAACATGTCTCCAAACACACTCTGCTCTTCCCACATGAAACCAACTTTAAAACCTCCCTCACGTGAAGCATAACACTCATACTAACCTTGAGACTCAAACATAGAAACTAGCTCCACCAAAATAGTGTGCTAGACATGGTTTCTAGCTAGACATGGTTTCTATCTAGAAACCGTCTTTGAACTCTAAAGTAGAGAGCAAAACTCCTCTTCCTTCTTACTCCCTCATTTATGTCTGCCTTTTCCCCTCTTAGATATTCCCTCGTTTTGATTTCAAGACGCTAACACACTGCTTCAACACTCAAACAAAGCTCAAGAACATAAGCAGCTTATAGGTCCCTTCCCAGCCAAGAACAATAGCTAAAACTCTAAGTTGAAGCCACCAAATTGTTACAAAAGCGTTCAAACCGAGGTTAGAGATGTTTTCAACAAATTGAACTTACATTTTGAAGCTTAAAAATCTAATTGTATGATCAAAAATTATGTTCTCGTTTGACTTCTATTTTCAGCTAGAGTAGCTTTGACTTTGAGCTTATTTGAGTGAAAATTCATGCATACATGCTATGATCTGAGTTAAGATAATCATAGACAACATATAATTTGACGTTATGCGAAGATTACAAATGTGAATTCATGTTCTATCCGGATTAAAACTAAATCAAAACTAGTTTTCACAATTTTTGCTTATTCTCAAAATAACTTGAACAAATGCATGAAAAATTATGAAAATGTATTGCATAAGGGTGAAATTAGGTTATAAGCTCCATATCATGCATATGAATCATTTGGGTATGTTTAGATTGCATTAGAACGTGTTTGAAATGAGTTAAAGTTAGCTTAAAGCTCAGGTTGGTCAAAACAAGGCATACTGTTGTAACGGCTCGGTCGACCGAGGTGTGTGTAACGCAGTTGACTGCGTTACACTATATGCGATTGATCCCATTGCACCAGGGGCTGGTTTTAGGCCACCCGAGCTCCACTTATCCGAAGATGAATTTTGAGTACATTTTTACTTGTTTTACAGATCATAAAGCATTGTTTATATGTTTTAAGTGTTTTTAATTATTATGAGAATAAATGAGAAATTATAATTAGAAATGGCATACTAAGAAATTATGAATAGCATACTAGTTAGATATGCCAACGATTAGGCATTAATATATTTAGTCTACACCTAAGATTGTTTGCTATCCTAATGAGCTGACATGTAGTGGAACGGGCCTACAATATAGGTGCAATCGTGCTAGATAACGAGGTAGGACTCCATACCTTTCTTTTCGATAACCATAATTTAAAACAAGTTTTGGCCATATTGTGTAATCTTAAAATGTTTTTAAGAAATGAGTTGCTTGTATTTATTTATTTCAATAGATATTGGATGTGATCATAATGAATGAATAATAATAAATGTAAAATGATAACCCAGTAAAAGGATACCTAGAGAATGAAATGATTAAATGATACTAAACACCAAACAGACCAAGAACCCCTATTCGAAATGATATATAAATGCATGATGCCACACATAGATATTAGGTCATGCAAAGAGTGATCTTGGAGGCAGGTCCCGAAACCCAACTAGGCCATTACGATGGTGATTTGTAGGCTTGGCACATAATGAATATTAACTTATGGGATAATCACAAGACATGAACGGTAAGTATGAAATTACCTGGTTATTTAAATTCCTCTGAATTGCATTTAAATTCATTTTTTATTTTATAAATGTTGTTTTTAGAACTTTAGTCTTATTGAGTTATTCGCTCATGATTCTACTATTTTGTTTTTAAAATTTCCTCTAGGCAATTTGCAGTACGTCACCGACAAGACATTGCCGATATTCTCATGCAGACCGTGAGCCATTTAGTTTATCTGTTTTTATTTCCAAGGCATGTAATAGTAAGGACTTTGATCTTGTTCCGTTGGACTATGGTTTTGTATTATTTCTATATGTCTATACTATGTATGTACTATGTGGGGTCAGATGACGCCTAAACTATTTTCAACAAACTTTAAGACTTCAATTTAATTTCTAAGGCTGTTTATAAAATATTACTTGCTAGATTTTAATATTGGTAAAGTTTTCAAAAAGATTTAAAATTTATTACATTTTTATAAATTATCTAAAAGGTTTTTCTTAAAAAATGGATGAAATAACCCGCATGTTTAAATAATTGTATTTATTCATTTTAATTAAATTGCCACATCACCACCTAGGTTTGGGCGTGTGACACATCCTCCCACTTTCTATTAGTTTCAAATCTTGTTCTCAATTAAATCTACCATAAAGAGATCTGAATTTTTAGCCAAAGGCCTCGTTGTGGGTCTAAAGGTACACGATATGGGAATCCAAAGAGTCTCAAATGCTCTTAAAAAACCTCGCCCAACCTATCACCTAACACCCTTGACCAGGAGATCTCTACCCCACAAGAGACTTCGCCACATGAAGGAGCAATTTTTTTGGCTTGAATTTCGATGAACTGATCATTTCAAAAAAATTTAAGTTGGAGAATCTTCACCATCAAACACTCCAAAAACTAGATAATGTGCCAATGACACTTTAAAAATGCACATTTTTTAAAGCTAAAATTAATAATTTTGCATTAATATCTCTTGTTGACTCTTTAAATAAAGCAATTATGTTTTAAATAGTATTTTAGTGTCTTAGTATAAAAATATGTTTAAAATCATGTTTTTAATATGCTTTAATTTATAATAATATTTTCGATAATTTTTAGAGTCGTTTTCGCGTGTAAAATATTAGTTTAGTTTAAATTAGCCGTAAAACTAATAAATGGTATTTTTATTTTAAGTCTTATTATGTTTTAAGTGTATTTTAAGTTTGTAAATATGTTCTATAATATTTCTAGTAATTCCTAAAAATATTTTTGAGTCTTAAAAATCAATATGTATCAAACCAAAATGGCATGGAATTTTAGAAGTTTGAAATTATTTTTAGTATGTTTTATGTGTTTTAAGTGTAAAATAAATATTTTCAAAATTATTCTAAATATTATGTTTGTAAAATAATTATTTTTTTTTAATTTTATATCTTTAGATTTAAAATCTGGTAGAAAAAGGGACCAAAATGGCACCAAAATAGGCGAAATCGAACAGCAAATGCTTCAAAAATAAAGGAAATTAAAATTTAAATCAAAGATGCCATGTGGCAACACCAAGGCTGTTGGATGTGCCACCAATTTGTTTCTGACCATCGGATTATGTGACGAGTGTCAACGCGTCGCTTATGCATCAACACTGATACATCAGTGGGCCCTAGTTGTCGGCCGCTATTCTAGAAGTGCTTGCAATTCATTGAAGTTTGTCTAATGTGTTCTCACTTTTGCAGCCGTACAATGAACTTACTCGGAATCGATCCAATGGCTCACACGAATTCTGTTTACTTTCCCCTGCATTGACTCCATCTTAGCTAAAAATTTGGTTTTGATTTTTCAAAGATATAAGTTGGCGCAAATAATGTTTGAGTAGATCTTGATTAGCTATGATAGAGAATAGCTCGGTAAATACTTAACTTACTATTTTTGTTGTTATTTTAATCAAGTAATGTTAAAATTATGCTCATTTATTAAGTTGAGTTTTTGCTACATTATAGACATGATTGGCAAAATAAATGCTTGGTAATGCTTTATTTATTGTTGGCATAAGATTGCAAAATATATATTTTAACCAATTAATAAATAATTAGGAAAACAAAATTTGTTTAAATTAATTATCAAAACAGAACCTTTGAACCTTTGTACCTTTATAATTACTATTAAATCTCTCTTAAATTGTTGTTATTATTGTTGTCATTTTTATTAAGTTTATTTTAAATTACTTACACTTATTTTTGAAATTTCATTTTAATTTGAGCTATATTTCTTGTTATTGAAGTTCTAAAATAGCAAAAATCTAAAAATGAAAAATATTGTAAAAATGTGTAAAATATTGTGAATATATTTTATGAATAATAAATTTTAATCCTTATATTTTTTAGCATTAAAATAAATAAATAGTTAATATAATAAATATACTAGGCCTTAGCAATATTCTTTCTTTGTGAGTTCGATCTCGGATTCACCAAGTTTTATTACTTGGACAACTTTATACTTGGGGTTATATCAAATTGTACTTTTGAAAACCTAAAAAGTTTTTGGCGTTGTTACTGAGGAATAAAATTGTTTTTAATGCAGTATATTTTGTATATAATATTTCATTTTTCCTTGTATTTTCTATTTTACTAACTTATTTTCTATTTTATTTCTTTTCTTTAAATATTTGCTATTTTACAAGAGTTAAGTCTTGTTCACATAAGAATTCTGCATGTGCTTTCTGTAAGTTACTATTCACTAGTTACTATTCACACTAAGTACTATTCATTTTATTATTCATAATAAAATAAAAATTCAAAAAATCTTTAAAATTTTATTTTCTTTCTTTTTATTTGTTAAATAGTTATTTGGTTAGTTTTTAGGTTTAGATTTTGGTTTTGAACTTAGAAATAAAATTTCATAAGATTTTAGATTAGGTTTTTCATAATATGTAATAATAAATTATGGTTTTGTGAAAAGTATTCTTCGAAGATGTTTTGTTTGGAGACTAGTACTGGTTCAGAAATCTTTCTATAACTAGTTTACTTTTGGAGATTTTCTCAACATTGATCCTTCCAGTAACACTATTCTGACTTGAGTGTTGGTTTTTAGGAAGCTTTCAACCCATTAATCTTTCCTAGGAACATCCTTAAAGAATCTAATTTCCAAAATGTACAAAATAATTGCTAGGATCGCTAGTTTATCAAGAAAGATTGAAGCCATAGAACATAGGAATGTTCAAGAACCTAAGATTGAAAATTTTTATAGTGTTTACCAAACTATAGATCACTCAACTTATGAATGCCTAACTTTTCAAGAAGAGTTCCATGAACAGGTAAATTCACAAACTAAATACATCAACTTAGGAAACCTTTTCCATCTCCACATTTTGACACATACAACCTACAATAGAGAAATCATCCCAATATTAGTTAAAGGAATGATTAACCACGGAAACCACTACCACATCCACATCAAAATTTTCAAAATCGTCTACCATTTCAACAACAACCTTAAAATTCACAATATCCACGGAATCCACAATTTCAAAAGCCTCCACATGTTTCCACCTCTTGAAAGTTTTAATTAACAAGTTAAAACTCTTGAGGATGCTTTGCAAAAATTCATTTAGAAACAGGAAGTTATTAACACTCGCACTTCGTAAGACATTCATGAAATTAAAGAATACATTTATAATGAAATTGTCTCCTCCTGTATGTTATCCTTCTACACTTAGCATTAAGGAAAAAGGCAAATTCCCTACTAGTCCTGTATATTATCCTTCTGCTAATGAAATTGCCTCTTCAATTTCTTCATTACAACAAGAAACTATTAATTTTGTTTTAACTCTTCGAAGTGTTAGAATTGTTGATAAAATAGTTAATTCAACTTTAACAAGTGATGATAAAGTTAATGGTAATGAGGGAAGTTCTGAGAAAGAAAATGTTGCTTTTAAAGGGAAATTTGTCTTAAATGTTCCTTTGCCACAAGCTTTGCTCTCAAAGGAAAAGTTTGATAAAAATGCTGAAATTTTTGAACTTTTCAAGTAAGTCATGATTAACAGTTCACTTTTAGATGCAATTATACAAGCTCCATCTTATGCTAGATTTTTGAAATATATGTGTACAATTAAATGGAAGCATAATGTGAGTAAGACTACATTTTAACTGAGAATGTTAGTTCCATTACTCAACATGATTCACCATTGAAGTACAAAGATCTGGGCAACCCCACAATTTCTTGTATCATAGGAAACACGTAAATTGACTATGCATTATTAGATCTTGGTGCTAGTGTAAACCTTTTGCCTTATTCTATTTATCAACAATTAGATTTAGGTAAACTTAAGCCACTACAAGAAATTATTAATTACATGACCTTTATTTCACGACCGTTTCCTAAAAACCGTCGTGGTAAGGTCAAAAATACGCGGCAAGTTACGCCCGTGAAAACGAAGACTGTCATGGAATGGGGTGAAGATACCACGATCGTTTTTTGAAAAAACTGTCCTGGAATATAGAAGATACCACGACGGTTTCTCTGAAAAATCGTTGTGGTATCTCAAAGATACCACGGCGGTTTTCTCCAAAAACCGTCGTGGTGTCTTCATATACCACGATGGTTTTTTTCAAAAACCATCGTGCTATCTTCCACAACGGTTTTTTCAAAAAATCGTTGTGGTAGCTTCCTTAAAATCCCTTTCCACCTCGGCATTCAAACACATTTTAGAAACACACTTTACAAATACAAACACAGACCCTTCCGAATCAGCCGCCGCCATCTCTCTCCGCCTCCACACTCCTTAATCTCAGCCTAATTTGTAAGTTTTTTTTGTAGAAAGTGAGAAATAGTTGTTGATTGTGATGTATAATTAATTCAAAATTGATAAATAGTTGTTGATTTTGTTGTTTATTCTGTGAAGTTTGTATTGTGGATCATGGGTACGTATGATTTCTTTGTTTTATAATGTGAAGATGTAACTTGTTTTTTTATGATGGGTGATTTTTTTTATGATTAATTAATATATGTAGGCGTGGGTATATATATAAATTGTGAAATTAATTTTAATTGAATATTTGCTATTTATTATTTTGATTTAGGAATTGCAAAATGGATAGGAAATGGATGTGGGATTTTTGATTGTCTAAAGAGTATGTGAATGGTCTACAATGCAATATAGCAAGGGAAACAATCGCAATAAGCCATGAAGGCGAACCGATTTTGATCCAAAAGTAGACTTTGACCGAAGGTCAACATTAATGAAAAAAATTCATCGGATAAGAAGGAACAGTTTAAGAATTGAAGTGACTTTTGATTCGAAAGGCCAACCGAAAGGCGCATCTGGTCATGAATTAAGCAGTTGGATCGGAGTCCTTAGTCGAGAGCACATTCCAATATGGACAAAAGATTGGAGGTCTAAGGATTAGATAAAGTAAAAGATGTGAATTGGAGAGAGATATACAAAGCTTTCACAGTTGAGGATTGGTATAGGAAAAGGGCTTTGAAGGTTTGCGACGAATTAGCAAAGGGGTTCAGATCTGACCTCTACGTTACCTTCATACAGCCATACCTTCCATTCCGGAGGAGGATGTAAATATATATAAATGGCCTCCTACGGTAGCACACTACTATCCCTCCATAAACAATGAAGATTGGGAAGCTTTTGTGAGGTATCGACGTTCTAGTGATTTCCAACTGCTATCATCAAATGCAAGAAAAATAAGAGCAGAAAATGAATTTTGCTCTATGGTTGGCCAAGTGGGATATAGAGAGCTCGAGCAATCCATGGTACGTTACTAATTAACTCAAACTACATATATCAATTATTGCTACATTACTATGTTACTAACACAGCGTAACACAGTTTGCAAAGACAGGTGTGCAACCAACATGGGAGGAGTTATGGGTAAAATCACGTCAAGGTCCTGATGGCCAGTTTAAAAATCCAAAAGCAGCAGAGATTTCTAACTTGATTGTAAGTCTACTGAACACGAACAATTAATTTGTATTTTACTATGGGTGGATGAAGGATTGCTTGAATAACATGGTTGTATTGTTCTTGTACAGGATGAATACACAATGCAACAAAGTCAAGGGAGCTTCCAATCGGTCGGTAATGATAACATTTTGATGAAGGCACTAGGGAAATCGAAACATTCAGGACGTGTTCGCGGTCAATCAAAGTTTGTGAAGCAGTCTCACTACTTCGACCTCCAACCAGGATCGTCAAAATTGAATTCTCAAATGTTGAAGATGTAGATGGAGATTGTAGAACTCTGAAGTCTTGTGACTGAGCTCATTTCCCAAGGATATGCTAAGTCGACGGATGATAGCATCTCACAACGCAACAGCTTCAAAGCTAGTTGTAACCCTTCCAATACTGTAGTAGAAGCTGTAGAAGCTCTAGGAGCTCCAAAAGCTCCAAAAGCTCCAGAAGCTCCAGAAGTCCAATTGTCACCTTCTTGTCAAGGGCTCGAACAATGTAGGCTCTTCGTTGAGGATAGAGTTAATGGTGGATGTACACTTGTTGCGCTTGGGAAGGTGTGGATGGAGAGCCTTCAAACTGATACAGTTCATGGACAACTATTAGAGGAAGAGAATGTGCGTGTTAGCATCACTACCATCAGAGTTAGAACAACTGAATTGCCTGTTCCAACACTTGAAGCAACAGTTGTGGGTGAAGCAGCAGGAAGCTTTGTCACATGGCAGAAGAGATTAGTTGAAGTCATCACATTGATAAAGATGAGTCGAGCACCTAGCCATGTTCCCCAAGATCTAAGCAGAAAGAAACGGCAAAAAAAGAATAGCTCTCTAAAAGCAAGAGAATCACAACTTGAGGTTCAACAACGCCAAGGACAAACAGTTGCTAATGAGCACCTGCGTGCATTTAACTTCACTTCAGTACCTCAAGAATTTATGTAGTTAGCTCTATACGTACATTCTTTCATGCGCAATGGGTCGACCATTCGGTGCCTGATACCGGTAAATGTCACGGGCAATGATTTCCCTATCTATGTGGGGTGTGAAGACGTTTACGACTTCATCAACTTTGAAGAAATCGGGGCAAACTGTATCCTCGTATACCTCAGGTGATAACTCCAGCCTTATTTCAGTATTTTAAATATATACGTAGAGTTGTAAGGTATTTTAACAAAAATCACTGTAATATTTTTTATTGTAGTTTCTTGGCGGAATATTGTGAACTTCAAGGCATAGCGCAAAATTTTGGCTTTATATCTCCTACCATTGTTTCAAGTGCTGCAAGAGACCTGCAGAGTGATCATAGAGAGCGTGCCACATCACTCGTCCACCTCTTAGCTGAAGCACCGAGGGGGAAATTATTCTTCCTGCCATGCAACGTTGGAGAACATTGGATGTTAGGACTTATTTCGCTATGGGAGGACCAAATATATTGGTTTGACCCGTAGGACACCCACCACGTGAGGATTTCTTATCAATCACAAGATTGTAAGTATTAATATTGTCTTACAAAATTAATTGTTTTTAGTCTCACATAATTGTGTCATCTATTAATTTATTTATTATTTAAACATGATATATTATTAGAGCGCTTAATGATTAGAAGCTTCAAGCGGGAACCGGCGTCATAAACCGACCGAATGAAACATTATATTCTAAACGTAAGTGTCCAAGACAAAAAAGAAACATAGAATGTGGTTTTTTTATTTTACATTTCATGCGGGATATAATTACAAGTGGTATACAAGCCTTAGGAAAAAAAGATTTTTATATACATACAGATATACATAAAGTTAGATTAGAGTAGGTACAATTTGTAAATAAGTTTGTGCTTTTTAGATAGGTACACGTCATAGTAGATTAATAAAGTGCTCAACATAGCTCAAATGTAAAATGATCTTGTAAATACAATGCAATTTTTAATATACAGCAATTATTGTATGTAATTAGGGCCTTGATGTAATGGATAATACACGGGACTGGCCATCCCGTGGAAAATTGAAATTATAGGAGAATTTTTTTTTTCAAAAATACCAAATTTTCACGACGGTTTTAGTCAAAAACTATCGTGGAAGGCGGAGCTTCCACGACAGTTTTTCACCAAAACCGTCGTGGAAGGCTAAGCTTCCATGACAGTTTTCTACCAAAACCGTCGTGAAATCTCAGCCTTCCACGACGGTTTTGGTGAAAAACCATCGTGGAAGCTTAGCTTTTCACGATGGTTTCGGTCAAAAACCGTCGTGGAAGGCCGAGCTTCCATGATGGTTTTGGTTGAAAACCGTCGTGGAAGCTTAGCCTTCCACGACGGTTTTTTACCAAAACCGTTGTGAAAACTTGGCCTTCCACGACGGTTTTGGTCAAAAATCGTCGTGGAAGCCTCGACTTCCACGACGGTTTTGGTGAAAAACCGTTGGGGAAGCTCCGCCTTCCACAACGATTTTCACAAAAAACCATCGTGAAAAATTAGCACTCCTACCGATCTCGCGCGTCAATTATTCTATTACATGACGGTAAAAAACCGTCGTGAAATTTTACCACCACGGTTATAAACCGTCGTGGAATCTACATTTTATACTAGTGAGCCAATATATATCACAATTTAATTAGCTGATCATTTTGTCAAAATTCCAAGAGGAATAGTTGAGGATGTATTAGTTCATATTGACAAGTTTTATTTCCTAATAAACATTTTTGTTTTGGATACACAACCTATTTCTGCTTCAAATGTTCAAGTTCCTATTATTTTAGGTAAACTTGGTGCTAATGTCAATTAGGTCGTCTAATTCTTGCAACTCCCAATGCTTTGATTAAATATAGAAATGGTATCCTAAAATTGCCTTTCAAAAATTTAACTTCTGAATTTAATGTGTCCAATACATTGAAACAATCTACTGATTTTGAAAATTTAAAACTAAACCAATTGAAAAAGATCAGTCTTTGGTTGATGAAGCATACGAACTTGCAATTTGATGTTAAAAAAATACTTGTAAATCTGATTCTGGAAAAGATAATTCTATTAGTAAGACTTTTGTTTTGAGAGATAATTGTTCTGATCCAAGAATATGTGAAGAAAGTACTTGGAAAATTTTTAAAAAGAGTCCATTTATATCTAAACATTATTCATGTCATTTTAAATATCTTTCTAGCTTAGATTGTATGGATGCTAATATATTTTCAACTATAATAGAGTATTTTGTTTTGTTTTGTTTTTGTTTTTGTTTTTTTGAGTTTGTGTGTTTGTGTGTTTTTCTTAAATTTTTGAAAATTTATTTTCAAAAATTTATTTAAAGTGGCTGAGATTATATAGGATATAGTCAAGTTTGATTGGTTGGTATTTTTGCATTAGCAGCCTCTCAAAACTTAATTTAATGGGATTGTTATTAATGAATTTTTCTGATTGCTACACTTTTGTAAATTTTAATTTTAAACAAAAACAAAAAAATTAAAAAATGTTTAAAAACATAAAAATTAAAAAAATAAAAAACACAAAAATATTTTAAGTTCAGTTTTCATGTTTATTATTAATAAATGTTTATTTTTAGTGTTTACTAGTGTATAACAATTCGTTAGACTACTTAGCCCATTTTAAGTTTAGCCTAACACTGCTTAGAATAGTGCTACATGCGTTTATATAGTTTTCTCTGTGTCTAAACAATAACTCACCCTTTGTCATTGTGCATCCAGGCTTGCTCTTTCTCGCTAATTTCTCATTCTCTCACTAAGCTATAGAATTCTCTTTGTCTTTTCCCTAGAATTTCTAGAAATTTTCTAGAAATCCTTTAAAGTTCATAGATTTTCACACTTTTTCTAGAAATTGTTCAATCTTTTCTCTTTTAATCCCTCAAAATCTTCTCAATACTCTTTAAACACTCTTGGATCCACTCATAGCTTCCAAATCTCTCAAAAATCTCCTAGTTTCTCAATTCACTCTTAAGAATCTCATCTTTTTTTTTTCTCTTTTGTCATGGATCATAAATACGACATCTTAAGAAATATTTTTCTTTCCTTTCTCAAAATGAAATTAGACAGAAGTACAAAACTAGAATAACTCAGCTTTGGGTTCTTTCTCGTTTTAAACTTTCAACTGATATAAAAGTATATATAAAAGGCCTTATTCGTCCTAGTGATGTTAAAGGTCTACCTGGGATAGGTACGAGTCTGTGTGCTAGGAATAGAAGAGTCCAAGCTATAGCACTAAAGTGTTAAGTGCTCTCATCAAAATTATGAGCGTAAGTGCAAATCAAAAGGTCTTGTGTCTACTAATGAAGAAGATAAAATAGTTTTCTATAAGGATGGGCATTCAAAAGAAAATTTAGATGATCTTCACGATTCTTTGTTAGACCAGCTAAGTGGATATGTTCAAGGAGCAATCTGTAAACTTTGGCCTTAATTTCATGCTAAGAAAGAACGTCTATGGAATCTGACATTAAAAGACATAGTTGTTTAGTTTTTAAGGAAGTTAGATAGGAAGCAAACTCTAGATCCATCTAGTTTAAAGCAAGATCGATAAAGTTTTCTTTGTTTTGGTGTGTTTTTCCTTTCTTAAAAAATGTTGAAAATTTATTCGAGAAATGATATTGGTTTTAATAAAAAATCAGTGACAAAATTTTTGGAGACGTGTTCTAATGAACATAAGTTTTCTCCAATTCCTTCTTGAAAAAAATTTCATCAACAAAAGGACTTTTATTTTTGTGATTATTATAGTAGTTGTTTAATAATTATAATTGTATTGTTTATCGTTTAATAATAATATTTTGACTTTTTGTTAGATCTACTTTGAATATCTCTCTCTACCTCTTTTTTTTCTCTCTCTCTACCCTCAAACCTGCCCACCGCCTCTTGACTCCTGCCTCTGCTGCTCTGCTCTGCCCTCGTCCAACCACCTTCGCCACCACCGACTACACTTCCCTCCTCTCCATCCTCTTTCTCTTTCTCTACCTTAATCCTTACCCTGATGTTAGCTGCCGGCCCTAGCCCACTGTCCACCACTTGTCACCTTGCCAACTCCCCTTTAGACTTTTCTCTCTCTCTACCCTAACTTTTGTCATCCACCACCGTTAATCACCATCCACCACCTTCAACCAACATTAGCCACCATCCACTGCTGCTTCATCATTGTATAGTTGCCCTATTATTATGATGATTAAAATATGAGTTTTGTTTTTTAAATTTTTTGGGGTTTAATTTATTAGTTGTAATTGGTTAGTTTGTTGATAATATTGTATTTAGAATATGTTTATTCTTGGTTGTGATTGGCTTTAAAACAACAACGATTAATTACTATTGCTATAAAACAAGCTCGTATTCTATCTTTGTTACCCTCTCTTAATAATGTTTAGTTTTGTATATGTTTTGGATATTTATTGTATATATATTTTGTTTTTAGTTTTAGATATGTTTTGGATTTGTGTGATTATGTTTTGTTATTTTGGGATTATGTTGAATATGTTAGTATTTGCTGAATATATTGATTAAGTTTTGTTCTTATATTGGATATGTTTTGTTACTTTTGTATATGGTTTTTATTTTTAAAATAAATTGTTAATTTGAAACGGTTATGGCATGATTGTTTTATGAGATGTATATTCATAAATGAGCTTGTTAGGCTTAAAATTAAGTTTTTGTACTAAAAAGCAAGCTTACTAAGTGTTGCAACACTTTATGGAACTTGTTTTGAAATATTTCTCAAAAATTTTTGTTTTTGAGACACTTAGAGGCTAACTAGTTTTTGAGTTTAACATAAGATTTGTTAGAAACGTCAAGATAAACAACTATTGTCGGGAAATTTTTCTTAAATTTCAACTGAATCAAGCCGAAAAACATTATTTTCAAAACTGATCATGTTCAAATTGGGCCCAAACTCCCCTGAGACGATTGATTTTGAAAAAAAAAAATTACAAAACAAAAGTTGTAGGTCCTGTTAATTGTTAACTTTCTTGAAACAAGATTTCTACTGATTCCGCACACATTTTTAAGTATGCATTTTACAAGATTTAATTGCTGAAATTTTAAAATAGTGAAAATACGAAAACATTTTGAAAATGTTTAAATTTTTCCATAGACCCTTTTAGAGTTTTAATCGTTGAAAAAAACTACACGTACTATATAAAATGATTTTCTTTCAGTGCTGGGGGCAAGAATGTCAAGATTTTTGTACTTCGGGCCAAAACTATAAAATCGGGTGAAACTAAAATTTTCACTAAACAAAACTGATATTCTACATAATTGTGGTTAGCAAGTAACCGCAAGTTTTAAGCCAAAAGAGTGAAATTTTTTTAAACACGTGGAGGACAAAATCGTTATTTTTATGAAATGCAAGATTCAACTAGGGCATATCTATGTCAAGTAGTATCAAAATAGACAAAAAAGCATAGACTTAAGCTAATTGTTAGATGTCACTTAAATAGTACATCAATTCAAGTTTAGGGCGTCCAATGATGAGGCAGGGTGATGCAATTGGCAAGGCACGTTGTAGTAGGCTTATTCACTATCTATAGTGATTCATAGGTTGTCGCTAGCCATATTAATGGAGAATATGAAGCCGGGAGTGAATGGATGATGGCCTGCCTAAAAAAAGGTAAAGGATGAGCCAAAGAAGTTTGAACGATACGAGTTCATCAGGATATCCTAAGCTGATAATAGCAACACTGACACATTGGCATGGCTCGCGACAACAAAAGACCCTAAGCTTTTGAAAGTTATACTACTTAAGCTCCTTGAATAGCCCATAATCTAAGAATAAGAGGTCATTTACATCTTCCCAGTCATATCAACAGATAGTTGGATGGCATCAATTTATGACTCTCTGAGAAAAGGAAACTCACTTGACAAACGAGATAATATATGTAGTCTCCAATATAGAGCTGTGAGGTGTGTAATCTACAACGACACTTTTTATCATGAAGGAAACTCTACACCGTTACTTAGGTGCTTGGATAAAGAAGAAGCTCAGAACGTGCTTAAAGAGATACATGAAGGAGTCTATAGGAACCACGCTAGAGGGCAAAAATTGGCACATAAGGTCCTACACAAAGGGTATTATTGGTTGATTTTAAAGAAAAAAGCAATAGAACACATAAAGAAGTGTGAGAAATGCCAACAATTTGCCATGATCCCTAGATCGTGAGCCGAGTTACCTACATCTGTCATCAATCCATTGCTCTTCACTAAATAGGACATTATTGGTCCATTGTTGCGAAATACTATGCCAAATGGATAGAAGTTGGCCACAATCATCGAAGCTAAATATGCACGATCTTCACCTGTAAGTGTGCAGGTTCAATGTCCCACACTCCTTGGTATCAGACAATGCA